>PVKC010035514.1:0-13456 GCA_004027635.1 Crocidura indochinensis | reverse complement strand
TACAAAAAAAAAAAAAAAAAAAAAAGAATGATAAGCAGATAGCTAATCAGGACTCAAAGATAACCAAATGATAATAATAGGAAACTGACCTAGTGAAGGAAGGCCTACTGATAAATAGCCCTGAGAGAGAAAAGAATGGAAATTGAGATTAGAAAATATCTCATATCTCAGGCAGAAATGTATAAAAATAAAGGATATAAGAAAAAACAAAGTAACACTAAGTACTAAATGACCTGAAATCTGAACTTCTATGATTGCACTTAGGTTTGTATAAATTTCAAGTTATCTCTGTTATCTCCCTATTAATATGTGAATTTGAGTAAGACAACTTCCTTTGCTAGAACTGGCTTCTCCATCTGTATACCTTGTGACTTAGATCAGACTATTAAAGAGCTTTAGAACAAAAGTGAAAGTGGTCACAGTACAGACTTCCTGAAACCTATTCCCTTCAGTTCCATTTCAGTAACCTTGTTATTTGAACCACAGCTGGTCAGTGCAAGGAGGATCTTGGGAGCTGATACTGAGTAGGTAAAATTGCTAGCTTCCAGTTCTGGGAAGAGAACTAACTTTTCTTGATGTGTGACATGTTCCTCTGATTATTCATTGCCAATGAAAGCAGGCTGTGCTTTAATTTCATTTCCATCCTTCTCTACTACTGCTGTCATCATTTGTGTTCTTCTGCTTGTTATAGAAATCTCGGGGAAGAAAAAGAGAAAAACAAGCCTCAAGGAAAAAACCCAAATCAAATTTGATTGCAAATGATTGCAAATGTGGTATTTACAGTGTCAGTGTGGGAATGATTTTTAAAAATCTATAGATAACATGCATAGTTTGGTCAGCTTAGTACTGTTCCTTTCTTTTGTTTCTGTTTTGTTGTTGTTGTTGTTGTTGTTGTTTTTGGGTCACACCCAGCAGCACTCAGGGGTTATTCCTGGCTCTACATTCAGAAATTGCTCCTGGCAAGCTTGGGGGACTATATGGGATGTCGGAATTCTAACCACCTTCCTTCTTCATACAAGACAAACACCCTACTTCCATGCTATCTCTCCGGCCTCAGCACCGTTCCTTTGTTCTTAAAAGAAGAAAGCAACCTTCTTAAAAGCAACCTTTCTGTTAAAACCCATTTCCCGTAGGCCAGAGTATAGTAAGAAAGGTACTTGCTTTTCAAGATTCTGAGCCTCAACACCCCATATAGTTCCCTAAAACCCAATAGGAGTGATGGCTGAACCTAGAGCCAAGAGTAAAGTCCTGAGTACCACCAGGTGTGACCCACCCCACCCCCCTACTTGCCCCCAAAACAACTAGATTAAACCTATGATACCTAAGCTGCAACTGGACTCTCTGAGGTATGTGCAGTTTGCTAACTGAGCACCTGTGTGTGGCCCTCTGTGTCTCCATAGAAATGACATTTATGTGGCAATCTAAAAGGAGAAAGCAAGAAGGCAGACTTCCAAGCTGTAGATCTAAAGCATTTTTAGGAACTGGGTCTGCTGCCAAAGAAAATGGCCATTGTTTTGCCAACACCACCAGCTTAGACTGTTCTTTTGTCAGGTTGGGCACCACACCTTTCTCCCTTCACTTCAAGCGAGTTTCCTGAATGCCCCTTGCTCTCTTAGTAGAGGTTATTTAATATCCCTGATCTATTTGTTGTAGATCAGGTTTTTGTATTTGTTGGGAAAAGTTCAAGCATTTGAGTTTCTGAATGATGGCTTGTAGTGGTGCTTAATTCAAAATGAAAAGACCCCACCCCCACCCACCCCCCCAAAAATCCAGTCTTCTCTATTTGGATAATACAGTAAGCAAAAAGCAGGGAATTGTGGGCCCTTTTCCTGATTGGTTCCTAAATATGTCATTGATTTTTGACAGCTTTCTATTTCTGATCACTATTGTTATTTATTTGTTTGGTTTTGTTTTGGGGGGTTACAGTGATGCAGTACTGACTCCTGGCAGAATCTCTCCTGACTTGGCTCAGGGAACTTTATGTGGTGCCAAGAGAATCAAGTTGGGTCAGTCACATGCAAGGCAAGCATCCTATCCACTGTATTATTTATTGATCTGGCTATATTTTTGTTTTTATTTGTTTGCTTGTTTGGGGCCCACACTCAGTGATGCTTGGATTACTTCTGGCTCTGCACTCAGGAATCACTCTTGGTGGTGCTCAGAGTAGCATATGGGGTATTGGGGATCAAACACAAGAGTCACATGCAAAGCAAGCACCCCACTATACTATTGCTCTGACCTCGGACCCTATTTTTATTTTTACATGAGGGCGTTTGTTTTCTTTTTTAAATTTGAAGGTAGAAATGTTTAGAAAACTGTATGGAAACTACCTGCTGTTCTTTAAGTCTGGAGAAAGAGTATAGAAGGTAAGGTACTTGCCTTGCACAAAGCTAACCTGGTGATTCTTGAGCACAGAGTCAGAAATAAGTTCTGAGCACTGCTGGGTATGGTCCTCACCCCTAACAATAGCAACAAAACAATAAAAATCTTAAACTATCATCTCAGCAGTAGGGCATTTGCCTTGCATGAGGCCGACCCAGGACAGATCTGGGTTCGATATCTGGCATCCCATATGGTCCCCTGAGCCTGCCAGGAGAGATTGCTGAGCACAGAGCCAGGAGTAATCCCTGAGCACTGATGGTGTGGCCCAAAAACCAAAATCAAATAAAAAAAAAACCAACCCTAAAATATCATCTATAGGAGAACAAAAGATCCCACAGTATACTTTCCCAACCCAGCATTCTTCCCTAGGTGAAAATAGACAGCAAATGCAGACCAACATGGGCATAGAGATGGCTTGTTTTTAAGGGACAAATGGGAATTTACCTAAGAAACAGAGAAGCTCCATCTTTGCTTTGGCAACATATGGGAGTTGGTGTGTTAAACGAATGTGCAGGAGTCTCAGATCTTTAGAGTGAGCTGACATATGGGGCTCTCTTCCTTCTCAGATATTCTGTACCTTGCTCGAAAGTCCCATAGATAGAACAGTATGTCACTGCTCAGCTTGCCTTGATCTTGAAATGAGTTCCACTTTTGAGATGTTATTAATTCCCAATCTTGTACTCAATAAATGCCTCTGAAGTTAGATTCCTTTGTTTTGATTTTGTTTTTGTTTTTGTTTGATATTCAGGGGTTATTCCTGGCTCTTCACTCAGTGATCACTCCCAGCAGTTTTTGATGGATCATATGGGAATCCAGGGATCAAACCCAGGTAGGCAGTATGCAAGGCAAAGCCAGTTGCTCCAGCTTATATGTAAGTTATATTAAACTTGTCCTGGGTTCTTTCCTTCCTATACTCCCCCGCCTTTTTTTGTGCCTCTCTACAGGCTATTTAAAATTTATTTTAAGGAAGCTGTTAGAATCTTAGACTGTTCCTATGGAAGAACTTTCAAATGACTGGCCTAGCTCTGCTGGTTACAGCCAAGGAACACAGGTCCAGAGGGGTACCGAGTGACAAAGGTCAGCCAGAAATTTATAGGCAGAGCTTAGGTGTCATGGCCAATATTTTTTTCTTCCACTGACATAACTTCTCTTGTCAGGTGATTAACTGGGATGAATTTTGACATGGTTTGGGAGAGCTTGCCTTTTTATTTCTTTTACTATAAATCCCTCTTTCCCTGTTCTTCCCACATTTCTTCCCTTTTTCCTCACAAATATTGACTTGTAGCCAGGAACCACAACAGGTGGTAAGCCTAAATCTTGGCCGGCCCATGAGCTCTAGAGGGTGGAGCAATGGGAGGAGTTCTTTTGCCATGAATTCCTCTGCCAGATCAGTTTCAAAGTCTCTGGTAACCTCCAAGGCCAACTACAAGACTATTCAAGGACTCTTTCCTCTTGCAAGCATCTAAGTATCTAGCATTAGGAAAGTCTTTCAAAGTCTTCTCTGAGATCCCCTAAGAGACAGAATATTCCTTTGCACTCTCCCCTGAGCTCCTGAAGAACGGTACTCTGTTGTACTAAACTGACATGGCATTAACACCCAATAATGGCTATTGCAACATGTCTGCTGTTGATACTTGTGATAGAACCCACTCAATGACCTAAAGATCCAGACTCAATCACTCCACAGGAAATATACTCCTACTGTTTATTGTGTTGAGAACAATACTTCAATCAAGATTTGTCATAAATCTGCATAATCAAAGACTAGGGATGTGGATCAGTAGTAGAACATTTATTTGTCTTACTGGTGTGAGGTCCCCATTCCCACAACTACAAAAATAAACAAATCTCACTCAGAGCTGCCATGAGATCTACTTTCTGAACTAGTGTGGACTACTTTCTGAACTACTTTCTGACACAGGTGTGGACATGCTCAGGGAGGCTGGCCTGGGCAGTGTGTGGCTTCAATCTCCCACACCAACCCTGCAAGGAGGAGTCTGTGACCAACAGACTGGAGTTGCAGCCACTTTAGAGTCCCAACTGCAGTATTTTTCCATAATGACTATGGTCTTCCTACTCTATGGATTAACTAGAATCCTGCTATGCTCTCATGCATGGGGCTCCCCCAGCAGCAGTCTCAACTCTGCACCTCTTCATACTTTAGCTCAGCCACTCAGAACTACACTGAAGTCAGGCTCTTGCCCAAACTTCTCTCCTATTCCTCTAGCATGGGAATCAGGCCTGCACTGCAACACCTCCACTTACTCTTGTTCCCTCATATTCCACAGGCAATTTCCCAATAAATCTCTTACTGTTTGCACCATCTTGACATCTGCTTCCAAAAGGACCCAAGCAAGCACTTTTTTTTATTGTTGTTTTGAGGGCAACACCCAGTAATATTGGTGGAATAATAGTGACTCTCTGCTCTGTGACGAAAGAAGAGGCTGCTCCTAGTGGTGCTCAGGAGACTATGTTATGGTAGGGATCCAACCTGGGCCTCCTGTATGAAAAGCATCTGTCTTTCTGGCTCCCAAACAGACACTTCTAACCTTATCAACTCAATTCACAGCATTTTTCATGAAAACTTTAGTTCTCCTGGGAGGGCATTTAGCCTGAGCATAGTGAGGGGAGAAGCAATTTGGATGCAATAACAGAATCTTCTAAATCCTCCCTTCTCTGGAAGTGAGTTAAAGTTCAACATTAGTTCATTAGTTCATTGGTTTTGTTTTCTGCTCTCTCTGCAACCGACCCCCACCTCCATCCAAGCTTATACTTAGTCAACTGTGAAGAGATATAGGCCAGTGAGAAAACAGCAGAGTATGAAAGAGCTACTTTACTCACAACTGTGGGCCAAGGGCCCAAAGAAATAGCACAGGTGCTGAGGCACATACCTTTTTGTAATGACTCTGATTTGATCCTCAGCACCATGAGGTCTTCTGAGCACTGTCAGAAGGCCCACAATTGTCACCAGAGTGGTTTGGGTAGTTGCCACCATTTGTAGGGCAGAACTAGCACTGCATCCTCAGGCCTTTACATTGAACCATGGCTGGGTTAGCTGAGAATCTCAGGGAAGAATCCCTAAATCTGAGCAACTGCTTGGGGCACACCAATGACCACTGACAAAAATAATATTTGTGAACTGGAGAGATAGTAGAGAGAGAAGGGTGTTTGCCTTGCACCTAGCTGAGCCAGCATCCCAGGAGTGATTCCTAAATCAATCCAGGAGTAAGCCTTGAACACTGCTGGGTGTCAAAAATAAACAAACAAATACCTCAAGTTCTTGGACCAGAGCAATAGTACAGCAAGTAGGGCACCAGCCATGCACACAGCTGACCCAGATTTGATCCCTGATATCCCATTTGGTCCATGAGCCCTCCAGAAGCAGCCAGGTGTGACTCTGAAACAAACAACAGCAATAACAAACCATCTATAATTCAAAAGGATATAAATATTACTTACTACAAGTCCATGTGCCAACAATTGAGTACAGGGGTGGGAGAAAGCTTTCCTTTGCTCATCTGCATGAACCATAGAGCTGATTACTTTGTAGTAGGAGCTCCAATATAAGCAGCATCTCTGTAATAAATACACTATGTGATAATTACTCTGACAGGCTGGAAAGAAAGAACAGTGGGTAGGATGACTGCCTCACACGTGACTGACCCAGATTCAATTGTTGGCACTCCAAGTGGTCCCCCAAGTCCCACAGGACTAATCCCTGAGCCCATAGTAAACCTGAATACAGCTGGGTGTGGGCCAACACCCTCCCTGCAAAAAAAGAGAATCACCCTGGCCCTCCATAAATTAAGCTCCATGCATGTCTCATGGGGCCAACCTCCTTTATTAATAAGTAGAGTCAAGAGTTTGCAAAAACAATATACAAATTTAAATCCAAGATACCCTGAGCTATAGACTCACCTGATCTGCTGGCTCTCAAAGTAGTTTTGAAGAGATTCTCAAGGGCCTCGTGAAAGAAGCGCTACCAATGAAATTCAAATGGGTGGTAGTTTAAAGAAGGAGAGATGATTTTTTTTTTTTTTTTTTTTTTTTTTTTTTTTTTTTTTTTGGTTTTTGGGCCACACCCGGTGACGCTCAGGGGTTACTCCTGGCTATGTGCTCAGAAGTCGCTCCTGGCTTGGGGGGCCATATGGGAAACTAGCACAGGCAAGGCAGGCACCTTACCTCCAGCGCCACCGCCTGGCCCCAGGAGAGATGAATTTGATGTAAGAGGGTTCCACAAAAGGGGAGGGATTGAGCAGCTGAGTTAATCAAGCTAAGTCATCGACTGGTAAGTAGAGAACTGAGGTAAGTATCATGCCTTCCCAGCCTGGTCTCTGCTTTCACATGGGACTTTAACTGTTACTTATGTAATGTGGTAACTGTGAGCAAATTACTAAGAATGGAAGGAATTTTGGCATCTTGGCATATGTTTGTGTCTATATTCCTAGGAGAAGAGCATATTGTAATCAGCTCCTTTTGGATGCAACTGGATTGCTCTAAACTAGTGTGTTCTTCCTAAAGTCTGGGTTTCATTATTTTTATTTCCTCAGGCTCACAAGTCAACCAGGTCAGAGATGCCAATTCCTTCCTTATGGTAGGAATATGTTTGCTTCTAATTTAGAATAAGAACAGCCACACCCCACAGAACCCTACAAAACCTAGGGAAGTTTCCATTGCTTTGCTAGAGGTAGCATTTCAGAGGAAACTCTAAAAGATGCTAAATATGTTCCTGAGAAAAATTTCTACATAAACTTCTTTGGGCAATATTCTATATTATAACCTCATCTTAAAAATTTATGTTACAGGGGCTGGAGAGGTGGTGCTAGAGGTAAGGTGTCTGCCTTGCAAGTGCTAGCTAAGGAAGGACCGCGGTTAGATCCCCCGGCATCCCAGATGGTCCCCTCAAGCCAAGGGCAATTCCTGAGTGCTTAGCCAGGAGTAACCCCTGAGCATCAAATGGGTGTGGCCCAAAAAACAAAAAACAAAAGTTTATGTTACAAAAAAAATTTATGTCACACAGAAATGTCTCTGAAGAGCCCTGCAAAAGATGCCTCTATATCCCAGACCCACAAATCTGGAAATATTTAGTCATGGACTATTGACATCCTGCAGAACACTCTTGGGAAATGCTAAAATAAAGCTTATTAGCTAAGAACAAAGAAGGTTTGAACTGTGGCCTGACTCTGTCACTAATTTACATTTCCCTCTCTTTGAACTTGAATTTCCTTGTCTGCAAAAGAGGGTTAGACTCAATAATCCAGAGAGGAAGAAGACTGCTATGTATTGCACACATACTCTGGCCACCATCAACATGTTGTCAGACCCTGTGATTAAAAAGCCTACATCCCACTAAACTGAATCCTCTCTGACGCCATTCTGAAATTCTTACTATTATTTTTTGCTTTTTTTTTTTAATTTAATTTTTGTAATTAAAAATTTTAAATTGGAGTTAGCTAGCAGTTACCCTTGACTCTGTTCAAAATCCACTTACTGCTGGGCTCAGGGGACAATATGGGGTGCCAATGAGCAAACCCAGACAAATATCCTTCTTTCTATACTATCTCTTTAGCCCCTCTTACCAGTTTTCCAAACAAGAAGCCTCACATTTTTATTTTATACTGAGCCCCACAAATTATATAGTTTTTATTGAGTAGATAACATATATATTGAGTAGATAAATTATGTAGTTGTTATTGAGTAGATAAAATAAAGTAGATAAGTAGGAAGATTTTGTGTGGGGACACCCATAAATACTCAGGTAACTCCTGGCTCTGTATTCAAAAATTACTCCTGGTAGTGCTTGGGTGCCATATAGGATTGAATGCAGGTTTGTCATGTGTAAAGCAAGCATCCTATCTACTGAATTATTACTCCAGAACCAAAGATAAAAAGATTATCATCTTGGGGCCGGAGAAATAGCATGGAAGTAGGCCTTTGCCTCATATCCAGAAGGACGGTGGTTCAAATCCCAGCATCCCATATTGTCCCCCAAGCCTGCCAGGAGCGATTTCTGAACATAGAGCCAGGAGTAACATCTGAATGCTGCCGAGTGTGACCCAAAAACAAAAAACAAAACAAAAAAAAGATTATCATCTCTAATGTTAGCCCTCATAGTCACATCAGATTTTTTGAAAGATTGCATGTCTTGATGTACCTATGTGGAAGATGAGACTCGGAGAGGATAGATAACTGACTCTAAGATATAGGGTCTGAACGAACAGCAAATCCTGGGCTACGGTCACATCTATTTGGCTTTGAGGCTTTTGCTTTTCCCCCACTAAATCTTCTGCCTGTGTAAGCTCTGTGATGCTGAAGCTTTTGTTCTTTGAATTACTGCTAGATATGTTTCACAATCCTAGTACCAGAATAACTTTATTAATACCATTCATTGTCAGAGTATAGATCAGGCTTCATGGATTAATAAGGGATGAAATAGATGACAGGGACATAATGAAAGGGGTAAGGGACTTAAGTTTCTTGATTTCTCAGTCTATTTTAAAAGTATGTTGTGGGGTGGGGCCCGGGAGATAGCATGAAGGTAGGGCGTTTGCCTTTCATGCAAAAGGTCATCGGTTTGAATCCCGGTGCCCCATATGGTCCCCCATGCCTGCCAGGAGCAATTTCTGAGCATGGAGCCAGGAGTAACCCCTGAGCACTGCCGGGTGTGACCCAAAAACCAAAAAAAAAAAAAGTATGTTGTGGGGCCGGAGGGATAGCATGGAGGTAAGGCGTTTGCCTCTCATGCAGAAGGTTGGTGGTTCGAATCCCAGCATTCCATATGGTCCCCTGAGCCTGCCAGGAGCGATTTCTGAGCATAGAGCTGCCAGTGGTAACCACTGAGCGCTAACAAAACAAAAGCTAACAAACAAAAGTATGTTGTGAGGATTAAATGAAACAGTGAATGCACTTGGGTTGGAGAGACGTTACAAAAGGTTAGGTGCTTGCTTTGTAAGGGTCTGAGTTGACCACCCGAGTTGACACTGAGTCAAAGACCACCTCCAAGGGCCGAAACAGTGGCGCTAGAGGTAAGGTGTCTGCCTTGCCTGCGCTAGCCTAGGAGGAACCGCGGTTCAATCCCCTGGCATTCCACATGGTCCCCTCAAGCCAGGAGTGATTTCTGAGCACATAGCCAGAAGTAACCCCTGAGCGTCAAACGGGTGTGCCCCCCCCCAAAAAAATAAAAGACCACCTCCAATAATGGAAGATGCAAAAAGGAGTTTTTCGGCTAGCCGGATCGAAAGTCTCATCCAACAAATAGAGTTGACAAGGACCCCAAGCAGTTTTATATAAGCTTTACAATCTTCTACAACTCAAGCATTTCATTAATACAAGCAGTTCATCCTTCACCACTTCATGACTGTCCCATTTCCATTTGTACACAAATCACATTATGTCTTAGGATTGATGTCCCAACTCATTGCTGACTCAACTTTGTGTCAAGGAGTCCTTATCTGGTGGAATATTTGGACCCACCTAGTTCCTTTATTTCAACAACAGGGTGGGGTCTTGCCATTTAGAGGGTACATTTTGCAGTCTTGTCTTTGGGTTAACACCCTCTGTCTATGGGGAAGTTGTAAAGTGGAAAAATACTTTATAGTGACTTTACTGGGGGCTTGGGACCTCCTTGGTCCTAGGCTCAGGGGCCTTTGGTTCTCACAGCTTTCATGCAGCCAACCTCGGTGCAGATCTCCAGTACTCCCAAGCACTGACAAAGGTCAGTGACAAAGGCCACTCCTGAACTCAGGACCAGAAGTCACCCTTGAGCACCACTGGATGTGCCTCCACAAAGAAAAAAAAAATAAACAAAATAAAATAATGATAAAATAAAATAAAATAAGTATTGCATTGCCTAACTCCTATTAACTTCTTTAAAGACATTTTTTATTTTGTGTTTTGTTTCAATAATTCTAATTCTGACAGAGGACAAGAGTATATCAGCCTTTTGGATGCAACTGAATGCCTCTCAACAGGTTTGATCTTCTTGAAGTTTGGTTCTCATTATTTTTATATCCTCAGGCTCAACAAGTCTGAAGTCAGGCCAGACAAGATTTGCAATTGTGATATCAGAGCTTCTTGTTTTGTTCCACACCAAAGGCAATAGCACTTTATTTCTTTATTTTTGTTCTCATTCCAATTAAATCAAATTGAGCTTCCACTGCCTGCTGTATTGGTGGGTCAGCATCTTCAGAACTTTTATGAGAGATGCAAACCATCATGGTTTACCTAGAATAGATGCCTGAAGCCCACTGTTGTGGCTTACTGTGCTGGGAGGTACATTCAGTCCAATGTTCATTGCCCTATTGTCCAAGGTATCTCTATGTGTGCATCCCAAGACCATGGTTTGGTGTTCATAGTTCTGGATGTTGGAGACAGAGATACAAGGAGGCCTCTGAGAGAGAGCCAGTAGAGTTTCCAATCATTCAGCCTTCTTTCTAGCTTTGTAGACGCCAACTCCTCTCCTGTTTAATTTTCAGAGCTTCCCCCTCCTCAACAACTCACTCTGTTCCTTCAAAAATGTCTGTAATGGTGAGCAGGAGCAATAGTAAAGTGGGTAACAAATGTGCTTGCAACTTTTTCTGTGGCTAACCTGGGTTCAATCCCCATCACCCCATATGGTCCCTTGAGCTCCACAGGAACGATCCCCAGTAAGCCAGGAGTAAGCTCTGAACACTACTGAGTATGGCCACAAAACAAAATAAACAAAAAAGAATGTGCTGTAAAAAGGCTTTTTTTTAAGCTTTTGGGCCACACCTGGTAGTGCTCAGGGGTTACTGCTGGCTCTGTGCTCAAATATCGCTCCTGGCAGGCTCAGGGGACTACATAGGACTACATAGGCTTGAACCTGGGTCAGTCTTGGGTCGGCAGCATGCATGGCTAATGCCTACCACTGTGATGTCACTCTAGCCACATAAAAAGACATTTTAATGTTTTCTTCTCAACCTTCAAAATACCAACTATCCTTTAAAAATGATTGGATAGGATACAGTAGGTAGGGCACTTGTCTTGCATGTGGCTGACCCAAATACAGTACCCAGTATTCCATATGGTCTCCTGTTCCTTCCAGGAGTAATTATTGTGTGCAGAGACTAGAGTAGCCTCTGAGCACTGTCCCAACTCCCAAAAATGGTTACAGAGTGCCCTAGATATAGTGTAGTGGGTAGGGCACTTGATTTGAATGTGGCAAGCCTGGATTTGGTCCTCAGCATCCAATATGGTCCTTTGAGTCCTTCAGGAGTAAATCCTGAATACTGCAGAGTGTGGCCCAAGACCCCATAAATAAAAATAAAATAAAATAAAATAAAATAAAATAAAATAAAAATAGCTACAGAGCAGGCTGGGAATGTAGCTCAACAGTGAGCAGTGGCCTTGGGTTTTATCCTTGGCACTGCAAATCAAAAATTGATTCACAACTTAGTCTCTATGACTTAACTTGGTTACAACTGGTATAGCAGAGCTGGGGCAGAAACATGGAAGGAAAATGACAGTAGAGATCTGTGAACCAATGGTGCGGGTTCTCTGCATTTCTAAGTCACAATTGTCACAACACAGACTTTTAGTTTTGATCTTCAGAAATCCTTAGGAACATGAATGCAGTGAGTAAAAAGCACAGGATCTGGATGCTTTGCTATATGGGAATTCTTTTCCATGGAATGGCACAGAGGACTCAGTGGTACTGGGATCAACTAAGATGCTAATGTCCTTAGAACAGGCCAGAAGTATCACAGGAAATCTGATGGGAAAGTTATAAAGATCAGTTATAAAGTTATAAATATCAGTGAACCTAAACAGTAGCACAGAAGGTTTAAATAGTACAAACCACAGCCCAGTAAATCCATATACATTGACTTTAGTAATACATAGAGAGATATAACATTTATTTCAAATACACCTATGTAGATCTGAGTTGTGATAATTCTATTTGCCTTGTGTTGTGACAAACAACATGAAATAATTTTTGTGTGTCTGCAAAGATGCAGGCTAGGATGGTAGATGGGAAACTGGGGATATTAGTGATGGATAGGAAACTGGGAACAAGGTCACACTGCTAAAGGGATTGGTGTTTGAAATCTTAATGCCTGAAATACTTGGTAAACCATGATGTTATACTGAAAAAAATTTAAAATGAGAGAGAAGGGTCAGCAAGTTTTTCTCTAGAATAGTGATTACTAGCTATTGTCACCAGAACAATAATCTGTGTAGATTGTAGGCATTCTGGGCCCTCTAGTGGCTGGTTCCAGCACAGACAGTCTATATATAGTCTACCCATCTGCATTTTGGGTTTAGCTGGAACCTCAACAGCCTTCATCTATATTCCGTCATCCCATTTCCATATTATTTATTACTTTCTCCAACTTGCAACAGGCTTCGTGTGAATCACATTTTTTCACATAGAGTGATCAGTTCTGAAACAGACTGCATGGTGTTTTGCAGAGGAAAAGGCAAATTCATAATGTGTTTGCCACTGAAGTTTTAGGGAGTATCATAGGGAGTTCTGGATCTGAGAGGACCCTGCAGAGTGATTCCAATGATATGAGGGAATCTTACCATTGTGTCACTATATCAGTATCATTAGTTGTGAGCTGTCCCTAAAGAAGGATGTGAAGTTGGTGAGATGATGCCTTGTAGCAGTGACTTGCTATAAGCAATAGTAGTCATGCTCTCAGCTGAGTGACGGATATGTTGTTCCAAAGATCTGGACAGAGCACCTCTCTCCATGTCTGGAGTCTGTAATTACATTTGTGAACCCCACTTTATACCTTTCTCTTGTCAGTTGCTCCTTGATATAGAAAGGAGAATTCTAGAAATAGAGACATTGAGTTTAATACAGATTCCTATGCATGCTTTCAAGGAAGTAATCTAGATGACCCTAGCCCGGTGGTCGGCAACCTGCGGCTCGAGAGCCACATGTGGCTCTTTAAACTTTTAATTTGGCTCTTCTGTGTTTTCTGTGTTCCGAGTGGCTGCTCCTGGAATCAGGACTGCTCCAAAGCTGTCAGTGACCGCCAGAGTGCAGCCCCCTGGGGCGGCTCCGAACAGCTCCAGTCGAGTCATGTGGTATAGGGGGCGTGGCTTT
>PVKC010035513.1:0-13431 GCA_004027635.1 Crocidura indochinensis | reverse complement strand
TCTCCACGAACCATTGAACTAGAATAAATATATGAGGTACCACCTCACACCACAGAGATTGGCATACATCACAAAGAATGAGAAGATACAGTGTTGGCGGGGATGTGGTGAGAAAGGGACTCTTATCCATTGCTGGTGGGAATACCAAATAGTTCAACCCTTCTGGAGAGCGATATGGAGATTCTTCCAAATATGGAAACTGAGTTCCCATACGATTCAGCTATACCACTCCTAGGAATATACCCTAGGAACAAAAAATGCAATACAAAAATCCCTTCCTTACACCTATATTTATTGCAGCACTATTTACCACAGCAAGACTCTGGAAACAACCAAGATGCCCTTCAACATCTAATGTCTAAAGAAACTGTGGTACACATACACAATGGAATATTATGCAGCCATCAGGAGAGATGAAGTCAAGAAATTTTCCCATACATGGATGTACATGGAATCTATTATGCTGAGTGAAATAAGTCAGAGAGAGAGAGAAAAAAGACAGAGAATGGTCTCACTCATCTATGGGGGAAAGCCAAATCCTGTCAGTCCAGCATTCCTACTTTTTCTTGTTTAGTTTCAATTTGTTAGTCTTTGAATTTACTTTTCTTCTCTTTTTTTCCCACTTTTTCTTTTTTCACTCTTGTGGTTATTATTTGATGATTTATTTTTATTTGCCAGGTGCATTTTTTCTTCCATTTTTCATTCTTTTTTCTTTTTTTTCTCTCTTTCTTTTTTTGGTTGTTGTTACCAAATTTTTTTCTCCCTTTTTTCTTATCTTTTTTATCTCCAATGGCAGTGGAATGGATGCTCAATCTACAACAAGCTGTAAAGTGGAGACCAGTTGCACTAGCATTCTGGGGAGTAACGGAGGGAGATATGGGATACATGCTGTGAACAGGGGTGGAGGGAGGACAGCACTGGTGGTGGGAATGCCCCTCATTCATTGTCACTATGTACCATAAATGATGCAGTGAAAAATTTGTAATGCGCTTTGGTCAAATAAAAATTAATAATAAAAAATAAATTTAAAAAAAGAAAAAGAAAAGACATTTCTCAACAATTTTCATAGACAAAAGAGAAAAGGGTTGGACATTACAGCCCACCTCATGAACCTCACCACAAAGAGCCATGAGTTTAGTTAGAGAAATAACTACATTGCAAACTATCCTAACAATGAGACTGTATGAGGGAAATAGAAAGCCTGTCTAGAGTACAGGTGGGGCAGGGACATTGGTGGTGGGAATGTTGCACTGGTGATGGGAGGTGTCATCTTATATGACTGAAACCCAACCACAATCATGTTTGTAACCAAGGTGTTTAAATAAAAAAAAATATTAAAACAAAAAGAAATAGATTCTCAGGGAGGAGAGAGGGAAAAAAAGAAAAGAAATAGATTCTCTTGAAGAGTTTGTATTTAAAGACAAAGTTAGTGATGAGAAATAGGAAATGTAATGTAACAAAGCAAAGGGCCAGAAATATAAAATAAAAAATAAATAAAGCTGCTGATAAAAAGTATAATGATTTGACAAAATAGCCAAGGAATATACCTCATGAAAAAAATTAAGAAACAATTAAAAATAATAAATTGAAATAATACACTTGGAATTTTTTCTAATTAGAAAACATATGTTTGGGTGAGTGGTAGCACAGTTGTAGGGCATTTGCCTTGCACACGGATGACCTAGGATGGACACATGTTTGATCCCCAGCATCCCATATGATTCCCTGAGCCAGGAGCAATAATTGAGTGCAGAGCCAGGAGTAACCTGAGTTAATAATGGAACAACAATTGCATTATAAGGGAGGGGGAGGAGGAGGAGGAGGAGGAGGAGGAGGAGGAGAAGAAGAAGAAGAAGAAGAAGAAGAAGAAGAAGAAGAAGAAGAAGAAGAAGAAGAAGAAGAAGAAGAAGAAGAAGAAGAAGAAGAAGAAGAAGAAACAGACATTTGTTTGAGTTAAATGTTTTACATACTGTAAACTGTAGTTTCAAAGATGAGCATTTTAGGTATATTTTGGTTAAAATTCTGCACCTCAAAGGAAACAAGATATTATTTTAAATTAGAAGAAATTGTTCGATGAAATGAGAAAAACAAATAGATTTTATTATTCATCTTCATTCTTTAAAGCTAGATTAAAATGTTGTAGATAATGCAGGGTTTAAGCCATTTGCCTTGCATGTAGTCAAACCATGTTGAAGTCCCAATATCTCTATGTGGATGATAGCTTTTGGTAGGGCTTACTAAGGGAGATGGTGTTTGAATCTTTGGTATTCTTATTCCTATAAGGACCTTGCTGCTTTGTGTTAATTTTGGTTTGGAGCCAGGCCTGTCAGTGCTCAATGCTTACTGCTCACTGTGCTCAGGAATTACCCTCAGCTGTACATTTTCGTTTACTCTCCGATTAATTTAAAAAATATTAGGAGTCCATATTTTAGGCTAATCACTTGTGTTATTAATAAATCAGGATAGGGTTTATAAACTATCATTATATTTATTGAGAAAATGCTGAGTGACATATTCTTTCTCTAGATAAAACTTAAGACTGAGTTAATGAACGACCTAAAGAGATTGCATGTTAAAAGAATGAAGTGAGCATTTGACTTGTCATATTTTGAGTCAGAAAGAACACGTACAAGAACTAAGAGAAAATTGTTCCTCTTTAAGATTTGATTGGCTAGAAGTTGGAAAAAATAATTCTGGTAAAATTCCTGAGATGATTAGGGGATTGATGTTCTACAAAGAAAAAATATATTTAAATTCAGTCTGCTTCTTTCCTTAAGAGTTCATTTAAAAAATTTCTTTTTGATGCATAGTAACATTAATCTCCTATAGAGAAAAGATGCTTGTAGCCTAATTTGAATACTAAACTATTAGTACCAGTAGGAACATGTCTTTCTGTCTTCCATACTTGTATTTTTCCTTGGGCGGCACAAATATAAACCATCTGGTATGCCAGATGCTTGCTTTTCTCTTTACATATGCAGAAAGAGTAGGTGGATGGCCTCCAAAATTCCAGACACTATTATCCATTTTGCTTATCATCATCATTATCAACTTCCCAGCATTTTTATAAACTATGCTATGCCTTTGATTTGAAATCAGTACAACTTGTGAGAATATTTACTATTTTTTTTCTACAAGATGTCAGTAAATTTTAGTTGGCCAGGAATTTGGCTTATCATTCCTATATCTTTCATAAGCTCCAACATTATGGCGTATC
Source organism: Crocidura indochinensis (assembly GCA_004027635.1). Classification (NCBI taxonomy): domain Eukaryota; kingdom Metazoa; phylum Chordata; class Mammalia; order Eulipotyphla; family Soricidae; genus Crocidura; species Crocidura indochinensis. The sequence continues at coordinate 10,214 of PVKC010035513.1, read as the reverse complement.
TTCCATTTTCAACTAAGTGTGGATTTAAATTTTATTGTAGCATTTACCAACCTGTCTCTGCTCTAAGGTTTACTTTTTCTAAACCAAAACCATTTTGTACCCAATTACATGCGCTTTTGAGCACCTGTCAATTTTTTTTTCCAAACTAGACAGGGTTTTTACTAAACTATTCATTATATTTAAATCTTTTGCAAATATTTGGATCAAACAAGGGCGAGAGGAAAGAGAGGGTTCAAGAGGCAGAAAAAGAAATGAGAGAAGGAACAGAGAGGAAAATGCATGAATGTGTGACTTTGTGCATGTATATATATATATATATATAGATAGATAGATAGATAGATAGATAGATAGATAGATAGATAGATAGATAGATAGATAGGCAAAAATAAACCATTTCTAAATATGATGGGCATATCATAATTAGAGAGGAAAATCCAGCAGAGCAATTACAGAGACAAAAACTAGAAAGTCATAATACTTAGTTTATCAGTAAGGGATGGTATTAGGAATTATAATTGCCAGAGGCAAGAAAATTTATTTGCAGTAAGATTAGTTGTAAAAGCTATTAAGCAAAATATCAAGAAAGAAGCATTTCAGTAATTGAGCACCTATTTTCCTACAGTGGTTAGTACAAAAAAAAAACCTTTTTAGAATTATATTCATATGAACACTACTGCACCTTGTGAGCACTTGCATATTCTCAAATGGAATTAAAATTTCAGGATCACATATACAAAATATGATTGTCATTGGCTTTGTCAAAAACTTTTACAAAGATTAAAAGAAATAATACATCTAATGGGACTATTTTCCAAAGTAAATAGAGTGATCAATAAGTTATTGATCTTTCAAATTTATTGAGTTTGAAATATCTCTTGAAATTCTCCTTTCAAAAATGTTTAAATATTTTTATTTTAAGTATTAACTTTCAAAATATTAAAAATAAATTTATGGACTAATCTTTTCAAAACAATTATTCCTCCTTTTGCAGTTAATTTACTATCATAAAGAAATTCAATGAGTATTATTTCTGTGTGACTATTTAACTATTTCTTCATGCAAACACATACATGATGTTAATATGGAATTAGTAGCAAAGGAAAAAGCAATTCTAATTCCGATTATATATACCAGAATATTGTTAATGAAATATGCCAGAAGATGCTTTTTTAAGGGAAAAGGTTAATTTGGGCCACACTCAATTATTCTCAGGGTTTATTCCTAGCTCTATGTTCAAGAACCACCTAACAGTGCTTAGAGGACCATACACAGTATGCCAAGGATCAATGCAAGCCACTTGCTTATAAAGCAAATACCTTAAACTCTTGCTATTTCTCCAGTCTTCATTTTTAATTATAACCAAATATCTATATTGATAAGTAGAGGTATTCAAATGTTTAGATAATTGGTCCATTAATTAATTTAATCAGAATTCAGATATTTATTGATGTCTATCAATATATACTGCTAATTATTTGCAAATAATTAGTACCACATGGTTTTTATTTTTAATTTTTTATCCATAACTAAATAAATAAATTTCTTTAGAAATTATTGAAGCAGACTTCCCCATCAATCACATCTTATAAACATAATGTGAAAAAGAATTACAGTTTGGGTACTATGAAAATACATAATTCACTAAACCAAATAACTTTGTTTAAAGCTTTTAAAAAGTTGTATCAGAGTTAGATGAGTCATTAGAAAAGAGGTCAACGTCCTCCCATTGCCTTTAATTTTGGTTCTAAGGATTCAGAGTTGCTCACTACAGGGCAAAAGCTCTATCACTAAGCTGCATTCCCAGCTTTTGTTTATCACTTTCCACTCCCCTCATCCCTGCCTTTTAATTATGTTTGACCATACCTGACAGTAGGAAGGGCTTACTTCTGTTTCTATACTTAAGAATACTTCGATGCTCTTGGAGAGTTTCTCAGGATCCAATGTGGTATTCAGGTTGAAACCCAATTGGCTGAATGCAAGGTTTTCTTCTACCTGCACTACTAGCATTTGGACCTAAGTCACTGCTTTTAAGCCTCAAAATAATTGGTCTCCTGAGAGAGGAGAACATAATTGAGTTGCTAATGCTGGCATTATTTGCATGATGCATTTTGGGCTGGAAAAGATATTTTACCTGATTGAAAATATTCTTTACATACGGAATATGGCCATATGGTTTTACTCAGGCCCAGAAATTTTTGGATATGCCAGAGCCATACCCAGTAGTACTCAAAAGAACATGTGTAGTCAATCATCTAACTTTCTGCTCTATCTGCAAGGCATAAACTCCAACCTTTATTGAACTATCTTTACAGCTCAAAATGCATTTTGCATAGTGCTGTCATCCAGTTTAGATTATTATACATATTCTATAATCTTAAAAATCTTATCTATATAAAAGTTATTTTATATCTACTAGTCTATAAACATGTAACTTACATTTATTGGAAATTTGTATTTTATTAAATGATCATTATATTAAATGACTGAAAAAAAACAAAAAACATACTAATTAATATTTTGGGGTGGTGGGAGTCACACACAGCTGTACTCTAGCTTTACTCCTGGCTCCATGCTTAAGGGATTTATCTTAGTGAGATTAGGGACCTGCTATACCTTTCAACTGTGTGTGGATTATTTCCTGCAAGGGAATTGCTGCTGCACCTGCATCTCTCACCCTACCTTAATGGTATGGGACTCCCTCTTCTTCTATGAGGATTGCGGAATGCACAACCCACCATTCAACACATAAATGGCTAAAGAAACTATGGTACATCTATACAATGGAATACTATGCAGCTGTTGGGGAAAAATGAAGTAATGAAATTTGCTTATACATGGATAGATATGGAAAGTATTATGTTAAATGAAATAAATCTGGTGGAAAGGGACATATCTCAGTCATTTATGGAATGTATAAAAAAAGACTGTGTGACAACAATATCCAAAGACAATAGAGAAGAGGGCTAGTCAATATTAGGAAGCTTACCACAAATAATGGAACAGTGTAGTTAGGTTAGAGAAGCAACCACTATGACAATAATAGTTGGAACTTATCACAAGAAAATAACTGATGGTGTAAAACAGAGATAAAATTATATGCATGGTACCATTTCATACCACTTTTTAAAAATAGTACAAACCACAGTCTCTAAAATGAGAAATAAAGGGAGGGAGAGAGAGAGAAGAGAAGAGTAGGAGGGAAAGAAACCTTATTAAGATCTTTTTGCTATCTGGCCATTCTGTTATTTCATTTGTTTTTCAACATTAAGTGATTTTAACTACAAATTGGCATCTAAGTTGGTTTGTCCCTATAGAGGTAACAGGAGCTTTTACTGTCCAGGAATTCAAAGCATGATTACTAATACTGGTGCTTTTTGAGGGGAGGAATGGGGACATTTTCTGCTACTAAGAGAATAAGAGAAGGCAAGGGGAAGGTGTCCACACTAACTCAAAAAAATTTCTGGTAATCTCAACCCAAATACCAGCATATCTGAAGTTTGGTCATTTGGAATCTCGCAGTGGTCCTCAAACTACGTACCGCGGACCACATACTGTATTTGTTCCCATTTTATTTCTTCACTTCAAAATAAGATATATTCAGTGTGCATAGGAATTTGTTCGTAGTTTTTGTTTTTACTATAGTCCGGCCTCCAACTATCTGAGGGACAGTGAACTGGCCCCCTGTTTAAAAAGTTTGAAGACCCCTGCTAGAGAATAATAGAAGAGTGGTTAAACAGGGACATAGCTAAAGTGTCCATTATGATTGGTGGATGCAGCAGGATGACTTTTTCAATATTGGGACTAGGCTTGCTCTTAGTCCTATAATTGCTAGCTTTGAGCTGTGTGGCCAGTAGATCTAGATTATTTTGCAGCTCGGTTTATATCCCTTTCAAAAACAGAATGAGTTTGTGAACTGGTCCATCATAGACAAGATGAACAGAACTGATGATTTTTTGTTTTGTTTTGTTTTGGGGCCACACCCGGAGACATTCAGGGGTTACTCTCTGACTATGAGCTCAGAAATTTCTCCTGGCTTGGAGGTCCAAATGAGATGCTGGGGGATTGAACTGTGGTTCGTCCTAGGCTAGTGACGGCAAGGCAGACACCTTACCGCTTGCGCCACTACTCGGGTTCCAGTATTGATGATTTTTAATGGTGTAAAACTAAGAGCATTAAAAAAGAAAAGGAAAATAAAACAAGGCAAGCATAATAATTAACTTTGTCTGAATTTTGAAAATCATGTTCAAAAAGCTTTAGGGTTTTATGGCCAGAGGTATAGCTCATCAGTAGGGTGTTTGCTTTGCATGTTACAAGCATGCCCTGCTTGTACAGATCCAGGATGGACATAGGTTTGATCCTCGGCATCCTATATGCGTGGTCTCCCGAGTCAGAAGCAATTTCTGAGCATATAGCAAAGAGTATCCCCTCAGTGTCACTGGGTGTGATTCCCCCCTTACACACACGCGCGCACACACACACACACACACACACACACACACACACACATCTTCAGGATTTACCTGTTTGTTTACAACTTGTATTCAGCCCAAAAAAGACTTTTTGAGATTAACTGTACACCCCCAAATTTTGTGTTCTATTGATGAAACCAAGGGCAGGCTTCAAGTCATCCTGGTTATGAGGGAATCATAGCTATGAGGCAGCATTACACCTACATGGCAATGACCTGCAATCAGGATAAGCTTTGTGCTGCCCTGGCAACAACATAGGGCTTGAGACCTGAAGGGATCTAGTGCACTATAACACAATGACAGCCACCAAGGAGTAAAGGTGAAAAGGAAAAGGAAACCTTTTACTAAAACCTAGAAGGAAAACTCTGAGACTAATTGAACTAAGACTGGTCTGAAGCCTAATTTGAGAAGTATGACCAAATGTTTCTAGAAAATTCTACCCTGCTTTCTTTTTCTTTTCATTTCCCAAGTATTCACTCTGTCTATACACCTTTACCACTTTGCTATTAGGTCTGATTTGGGAGTCCCTGCCTCTTGTGGAGAACAGTAGAACATGTTCTATCTAGTTCATCTCATATTTCTACATTCATTATACAGGTAAAGGGTGTTGGTTTACAGCTTGCTTTCTGAAAAAACAAATTCCTTATTTGTTTTCTTACCCTTACTCTTACCTACTCCCATTTCTTTTCAAATAAAAAGTCTATATAAATGGAACAAACTTAAGATAAGTTTTTTTGTCTCTAACTCATTTCTCTACCACCTACTCAGTTGTGGGTTAAGGTGCTAATTAAAAAAAAACTGCTGGTTTTGATGGGATGATTCATGATATTGTAAGATCCCTGACCACCCATGTCTCATCCTTTCAAGCTTGGCTGAATTTATTTCCTGTGGCAACTCCTGCTCCAGGCCCATCTTTCTGGGGTTAGAATATGTGAGATGGAGTTTTATAGTTACCTAATTCAGTATATCATGAAAATAAAAAATTTGCTTTATAGTAAAATGAGAAATAAAAACAACATGATGATGCTACTAGGACCTGGTAAATGTTTTGGCTAAATCACTGCTGTAGAGCAAATTTAATATTAAAAAATTATTGGGCCAATGAAGTAGCTATCATGCTTTTTTTGAATAGAGTATAGGAATCATTTCACATAAGGTTCTTGAAACACTTTCATATCAGACATGCAAATCAAGAATATAATAAAAAAATTAAGTAAAAATATTATCTAGATCTAAACTGGGAAACTAGACCCAGCAAACAGTCAACAGAACTTTCTCCGCAACTCTTTTTATCCACTTACAAAAATTAATCCACTATTGTGGATTAATTGATTAAAAAAAGTGGTAAGAAACCTACTATGGTTGACATAAGATTTATAGATTCAGTGTTAATTAACATTAATACATCATAGATACAGAAAGTATTTATGATTATACCTTAGAATACAAGACATATAGTTAGATCTGAACATACTGCTGTTAGCTGAGACTGATATTTACTAACCTTTAAGGGTGGTCGATAGTAAGAATAGATGGAAAGTTTATAAATAAACAAATAAGTAACTAAATATATGTATATGTAGAATACAGAGTCAGAGACAAGAATGCTGTATAAACATAAGATCAAAACTATTATAACCACAGCCAAAGCAATAGCACAGGGGTAGGGCATTTGTCTTGCATGCAGCAACCCAAGACAGATGATGTTTCGAATTTTGGCATTCCATATGGTTCCCCTAGCCTACCGGGAGCCATTTTTGAGCACAAAACCAGGAAGAAGCCCTGAGCACCACCAAGTGTGGCCCCCCAAAAATTTTTAAAAAAACTATAATAATCAAACTTACAATGTACCTGGGCCTGGAGAAGTAGTACAGAAAGAGGTAGAAGGTTTGCCTTGTATACAGCTGACTCAGATTCTACCCTCAGGATATTTTATGGTGTCTTGAGCACAGCCAGAAGTAATTCCTGAGAACAGATTTAGGAGTAAATCCTGAGCATTGCCCTATGTGGCCCAAAAATCAAAAAATAAAAAAATTAAAATGAGGGCCAAAGAAATAGCATAGGGGTAGTGTGTTTGCCTTGTATACCACTGACCCAGGACTAACAGTGGTGGCTTCATTCCCAGCATCCCATATAGTCCTCTGAGTCTGCCAGGGCAATTTCTGAGAGTAGAACCAGGAGTAAACTCTGAGCATTGCTGAGTGTGACTCAAAAATCAAAAAGAAAAAAAATTAACACATGACTAATAAGGAGACAGACTGAGCTATAGGAGGAAATCCAAGACATTATGGAAACTGACAAAATTTATGTTGGAACAGTGTATGCCTTAAATTCAATTACAAATAACTATGTATATAGCAGTGTCAATATATTTTTAATTTTTACATTAAAATAAGAATTTTAATAAAATGTAAATAAAAAGCTAGTTTGAGCATTAGATATTTAATGAAATTGAGAAACAAGGAAATATCCAATTGGAATAAAGAAAATCAACATCAAATGGAGTTTATTAATTACATTAGACCAGTTCCAGGTGCCAAAGATAAGTAAAGACAGACTCAAATCTGTCTTTAAATGATGTCTTAAATCATATGAGATAATCACATGTGTTCATAACTTGAACAGGTGGGAAAGTGACATTTAGAGCAAATTTCAATCATTTATGCAATATAATATGCTACTATTTTAAACTTTATTCTGTCACAATTTGTAATATCAAAGTGGAATAAACTAATTGAGATTGAGAGCTTTCATATCATCAAGTAAGGAGATGAATGCTCTAGAGATTACTTTGCTGTTTGTAACTAATTTTGTTCTACTTGCTATGCCATTCATAAGCACTTATATTATAATTTTATATTTTATTGTTTACTTGCCATAAGAGTATTTTATACAAATATAATCTTATAAATCAACAAATATAAGGAAATCTGGGAATAACCATGTAATTATTTATTAATATTTTTATTTTAATTGATATTAGTATAATGTATAACAATACATTAATTTTATATTTATATTCATTTAGATCATGACCACAATCAATCCAGTTCACATTAACCTAAACTTTGTAGTTACATTTTTATTTTCTCTTAATTAGGATTTTTAAGATCTACTTCTTCAGTAAATCCCAATATTTAGGGATGCACAGATTTTCCAGATTTTTTACAGTCTTTGTTGTAGAGTTATTTGCATAGTCCACTTTCCTCAAATATTTCACTATTTGCAAGTTTCAAAATCTTAGCATCTGTTCAATTTAAATAAACTCATGTGTTACAATTTTCTATACCTGTTCATCAAAACTAAAGTTTGTGAGAAGAAATTTGCATATCTCATTTACAAATGAGATATTCTATTAAACTACTGAAATGTGAAATTTCTACAGATAATATAAAGAATATTTTGCTACATAAACAATTATAAAAAGCAAAGTATATACTTTCTCTTCATGTGAAGATAATAGAGTTGGGAGGATGGAAAGATTCTCAATGGTTTTCTTCTATAATATGCAAATCGAAATGTAAAATTCCCTTAGAATCATAGATCAGGGGGTTTTGGTATCAAAATATAGATGAAGAAACACTATTGAAAGGTAATAGAAACAGTAGACATATATAAACTTCAAAAATATAAATCAGCATTATATTAATAAATTCTTAAACTATTATACTTTTGGAAGTTAATTTATATTTCTCAATGAGATAACACAAAAGTATAAAAATAATACCTATCTTCATAGTAATTGAAGACTGTTAAATTATGTATCTGGTATAAAATTATATTTACAATGGAATAGTTTTCACAAGTTTGGCATTTACTTAATTGATTCAACAAATAAATCAATACATATAGATTTCATAACAGACAACACAATAAAACACCAGAATGTAAATATTATGTATAAAATATTCCAAATTTGTTCACATTGACATACTTATTTAACCAAATAGCCAAGCAGTATATTTCTAAAAGTTCACATTTCTTCTAAAAGCAACATGTTTGTTCATCTATTTAATTTATTACTGTCACAAAATATATGTGAAATACTGTATTTTATCTCTTACATCATGAGGTAAAAAGGTTGAAAGTAATTCCTATCTATGTATTGTGCTACCATTTAGTAGAAACATATATTCCACAGTGACAAATGTAGCTGCATAACAGAGATACACAAATTAAAGTAGGATGTATATTATTTTAGTCACCACAAAATGATTTTATAGAATATACTTATCTGTAAATTTTGTTTATCTAAACTCATAGAAATAGACATGAATAGGAAGAAACTGCACCACAAGTTAAACTAATTACTATTTATACTTAAGGGCTACCTGCTATTACTATCCAAAATATTCCTATTATGTTTCTATATAAATATTAAATTTCAAAATTGAAATAAATGTTCTAGAGTGTTATTTTGAAGTATTTATTATCATTTATTTTGAAAATATAAAACTGAATAGGGTAAACCATGTTTGGAGAGTTCTGTTTCCTCCTTAAAGATGCCTTTAGCCTCAATGTCATCAATGTTGTTTTAATCAGTCTTCTATAGTTGGTGGTCTTTGCTTTTGGCCTGATCCTAGAATGCAGCCTAAGATAGAGTCTTTCATTATGTTTCCAGAAGACTACTTAGGTAGTTGTCTCAGTCAGACCTCTAGAATTAGAGATATTGATTGTTGTACAGATCATAGGCCAAAGACTAGACTAGGGTCTTTTTTATTGGTCCCAGGATAAGTTCTGCCCAGTCATGGTTGTCACAATCAGTCTTCTATTGTTACTGATCTTAGATTTTGCACAGATCAAAGGATGACCTGTCTTCTGATATCATCTTATGTAGTGAGGTAAGACAACTTGCTCTTAGATCAAGTTGTTGCCATTTCCTTATTGTTAGGATGTCATATCAAAACTGTCACATTTTGGTGTCAGAGCAGTATTAAGAATGTCCCAGAGGGAGTTTGGTACCTGGAGCTGTTGTGGAGAACTGTGTCAGTTCTATGTCTGAGATCTAGGATTTGGGGTTGGATGGTCAATGTTAGATCACATGGAGTTCAAGGTGGGAGGTGCCCCTGTATAATAAAAATGAATGAATTCTTATCCCTAGTAGATAAGAGCTTGTTTCTATACGTAAAAAATTTCTTTTTTTAGTATGCCTTTGTAAGAAGAAGTGGTGCTATATTATATTGCTGGTGCATTTGGGTGTGAGAGTGTCAGGTTTCATCATCTCTGTGCCATGGTTTTGACCTGATCTTTTATACCAGGAAAGATTTTTTCTTGTAGGTTTTTGTACCAAGCAGATCCAAAACAAGTGAAGTTAAGTGCTGAAGACGGCTTCTGTACTACAGCACCAATGGGATTTCAATGAATCCACCTCAGGAAGAGTGGGTTGCACGGGCAGCAAAATATGAAATAATGGGATTAGCACACCTGACAGGAGTGCAACAAGTTTGATCTTTAAGCAGTGGTTTTTATAATGGTTAAAGCCAATCATAGGTATAGAGAAAAATGTTTACAGTCACAAAGTTTAACAGTAAAGAATACTTAAACTATGGGTGTGAACTGTAAGAATTCTGAATTACAAAGGAGAGGGTCACAACTCAGGGCAGCTTTTAACAACTAAATTTAAATGCAAAATAAAGAATTATTGAGAAATAAAAAAAAAATTGGTGCCTGCGAGGTGGTGCTAAGAGGTAAGTGTCTGCCTTGCAAGTGCTGGCCAAGGAAGGACCGACGGCGTTTTGATTCCCC
>PVKC010035512.1:0-13464 GCA_004027635.1 Crocidura indochinensis | reverse complement strand
ACGGGGGACCATATGGGGCACCGGGATTCGAACTGATGACCTTTTGCATGAAAGGCAAACGCCTTACCTCCATGCTATCTCCCGGGCCCCAAGATCCCCATATTCTAATTCTAATCTTAGAAGGTAATTATTGACAGCTTCATTCCCAGTTCATAGCCATAACAGACTTATTTCTATGGCAGCCACTGCCTTGAAATAGTTTTTTTTTTTCTTATGGATTATATCATTCTAAATCAGCTTAGATTCCCTATTTAGCAGCTAGAATCTTAGATGTGCAGTATAGAATGCAAGGGTCTGTTTAAAAATAATTTGCCCCTTACCAAATCAAGCCTCAATGCTGTCTAAACCTAATTTATCCAAATAGTTTTGAGTGTTGACATATTTTAAGCCAAGTAGCTGACAGCAATTTACCTGTAGGCTAGCTTAATCAGATTTTAACCTAGTCAATGGTCCAGCCAAAGAAATAAAACTACTACATGAGCCTAGATTCCCGAATCTGTCAAGACACATGCCCTAGAGCCAATGTGGTTTTCTTTTAAAAGGAATTTGCTCAATGATCACCCAGGGAAAATGCATGTGCATCTATAAAGACAAAGCCAAGGGTTAGAAGAAAAGCTGATTTTTGTGTTTCTGTAAGTAATTTGCCTTGTTGTAATAAAAAATTGTGTCTCTTGTTGGAAAACTGGGTGATGACCAACTGCTTTGGGCAAGTGTATTTAACTTGTGATTATTTATACCCCAGATCTTTCTGGATGTGCCATGTGTGAGTCAACTCAGCCTGCATTTAAGGCTTGAAAAATGTTCTTCACGATTCCTTGGTATCAAAGGATCCATTAATTACTGAAAGAATAAGACAGTGGTTTACTAGAAGATAGAATCTGCATAGTTCTTTGTTCTGACAGGAGAAAAGGAATCTTACTTAGAAAAGAAAACCACTTTTAAAGATACTCTTTTAATGTCCTGCTCATATAAATGCATTTTTTAATTGTAAAGAATTTTTTTTCAACATGATCTTTCTGTGGTGACATCCACATTATACTGGAGAATATTCTTGTGATTCTGGCAACGATTCACTAATTACTGCCTATACATTTTTAATAGTTTAATCTGTCATATTCTAGGGGAGAAATGATTCTGATTCCAAACAAAACTGAAATGCATGACCAAACACATTATGAAATATGTGGTTTCATTAAATCCTGTTGTTAATTCAGACAGGAGAAAATTGTTTAGTTCAAACAGTTGAACATTACTGCTGAAGTATTATTACATTTCCAAATATACACATATTTTCCTAGCACGCCATATTATGGTATACTGCCAGGTAACCATTGAAAAAGCAAATCATATTGCAATTTGAAAGCAGAACATTGTCACAAGCGTGGCATTGTTAACACTTGTGAGTGGCATGAACTAAAAGCCTAGTTGTGAGCTTAAACATAAAATGATAATTTATTGTGAAAATATAGGGATTTCTCACGAACTCAAGGACATAAATTATGACTAGAAAGAAGCTGAGAAGTGAGCAATAATTTAAAAACACTTTATTATCTATAACTTCTTCGTGGTGGTGTTTTTTGTTTTTTGTTTTGGTATCTTATTCTAAACAGGTTTTCAGTAGGTGTGATGTATTTTGATTCCTGATACATTTTTGAGTTTCCAACTTTTTTTTTATAATTTTTTTATTTTAACACCTTAATTACATACATAATTGTGTTTGGGTTTCAGTCATGTAAAGAACACCACCCATCACCAGTGCAACATTCCCATCACCATTGTCCCAGATCTCCCTCCTCCCACCCACCCCCCGCCTGTACTCTGGACAGGCTCGAGTTTCCAACTTTAAGATAAAACTCACCAAAAAGTTTTTGAACCTAGTGACAAAGGTGCAGTATAGACAAACTGATTATTCCATCTTGACTTCAATGGTCCAGTTTGCAATAACTATGAACTACACAACAAATATGGCAGACCTGAGCCTACTTCAATGATCTGGTAATTTCAGATCATTATTGTGATCATTCAGATCACAAAGGGGGCTGACATTTGTAACTCTCAAATGTGACTCTGTCTCCTTCTTTTTCTTTTTCTCTTTCTCTTTCACACACACACACACACACACACACACACACTTTAAGAAATTATTTTTTCCTTAAAATGACTATGTGTATCATGGTCAATATTAACTATCAAATATAACAAAATTGCAAGATTTCTCCATGCCTGACCTAGACACAGTTTAGTATTTGTAGCAAGACTTAGCTGACACAGATGTGAGTCCTTTTGGAAACACTGCTTACTTCATTCTCATGATTTCATCTCTTATTTGCAGAAGTTTGAAATGTGCTTCTTAGCAAAGAAAATAAGGGTATATGTTGCTTGAAGATGGTCTCATTATCAGATGTGACCAGGGGGTATCCTAACTTGATTCACATTCTAGACATGCTCTTAAAAATGACTAGCACACTAGATATTATTTATGAACAAGTCAAAATAGCAGCATGCTGGATGCCTGGAATATTTATTTATTAATTTATCTATCTCTGTTGGAAAACTTACCATCTGGATGCTGTCCACATTTAAAAACACATAAATTTAAATCTAAGGCAAATTGACTTGAATGTTTATGACCTTCAAACCTCCTCTTATTTCTAGTTAGCCTTTTCCTTTTCTGATTGGACTGGAAGCAAGAAGAAAAGGAGAAATGCTTACAAGTAGATATAGCTGAGAGATCAGGTCTTTCTTTCTCCATAAGACCATGTGTTTATTTTAAGCTTTATATTATAAGTGATTATAAAAATGTGAATTATGAGTACCATGCAACAGTTACATTCTTAAATCTAGTGCATTTTTTATTGCCTGGCTACCTTCCACCTGTCACAAACCAGTGTCCAATCTGATTTTCCCAATTTGCATTTTCTGGCTCTGGTTGAATGACTTCATAAATTGCTTTCATGATTATCCATACGTTCTGTTAAAGAAATATAGATTGATAAGTAAATATATTGTTTACAATTTGCTTCTATCATTTGTATACTTTGAATTACTTGAATTTTAAATTATAACACACTTTTTTGTGAAATCAAATACAGGTTTAGCTTTCTGCAGATATGTTATACATATACAAAGTTCCAGTATGCTAGAAAATTTTCTGTTTTTTTTTTAAATTAACGTAGTTACTTTTATGGAAGTCATTAACACATTGTCAAAAATGTATAACTTGTTAAAAATAAATTTTGCTATTGATACTATTTTCCAGTCAGTGATATCAAAATCCTTATAAATGAATTGCTGATAATAAGAGTTTAACTGATTTATTGCTTTAGGGAACCATTGAATATTTAGCAGAACAAAATATTCAAAAAAACAATTAGTATTTTTGAAATATATCCTACATTTTTGTAAATTAAAACTTTTAGTCTAGACTTGTGGTTAAGTGGGTATTATTCAGCTTGAACATGTTTCATTTTACGGGTAAAAGGAAATAGGCTGTTACTGGAAACACCACCATTGATCAATCAGTTGACTTGCTTATCAGCACTTAGGAGGTATGCTATTGATATGGAGGGACATAAAGTTTGGATAGGGATGCAAGATTCACTTATGAATAATCTGAAATGAAGAATGTTAAATTGCACACAAAACTAAGGATATAATGATCTCTGAGGTCAGTAGGACAAAAATCTGAATGAGACCTCAAACTTTCTTGGCTATAATTGGGATAAAAATTTTAATGAGGCTGACATGTAGATTGAATCCTTTGCCTTTGTAATAATCAACAAGGGTGCACTGACACTATTTCAGATATGTGCTGGGTGAGTGAGGTAGAATTAGTAATCTTGATTGCATCATAGGAAAATAGATGACATTTATTTAAAACTTGAAGAAAATTAGTTGAATAGCACATTTGGCCTACGAGCCTGTTATTTGATTCTGAGAGAGAACCGAAACCTAAAGATGTACAGGTGTTGTTTCTCCAGCATTGGGAATCTGGGCAAAGAAAAACATATTCCAGTTCAAAGGGAAAAACATGCTAAGTCCCCATATATAGGGGATATCATATATATATGATATATATATATATATATATGATAATAGATTTGTGGATAGGGGCCAGAGAAATATAGCAAATTGGCATAAGAATAGAGATGTTGACAGGGGAGCTGACTGTAGTGAAGATAGACTTCACCCTAATAGAAATGAGAATCAGAATGGTCTACTGAGGTCTCTTGTGTAACTTTTGGGATGGACTAAGATGGCCTGCGGTCTGACGTCATCTGGAGCAGTTTCTAACACCATATTGTTTAGTGAATTAATTTTAGATTATTTAGATCTAATTGGTGGTCAAGTAAAGAAGACTGATAATGGGAACTCTTTGAGAAATGAGATCAAACCTTCATCGCAGTGTGCAAAGGAGATAGATGGGATATCTAGGTATTTGGTTTGCACTGTTAGGTCCAAGGTGCTCTACTTACTGTCTCAATGCTCTATTGAAACAGTAACCCATGGGGAAGGCATGGTCATTCTTTAGAAGCTCGAGAGTATATCCAGTGTAGATAATGTATGCAAACAATTAATTGAATAGATCTGCCACTCCTATAACAAGTCAAAACTGGAAATCAGTATTAGTGAAGTGTTGGTCTGCCTGCAGAAATGAATGTCATAGTGCTTGGGGAGACTCATTGGGCTGGTAGGCCAAACAAAAACTAGTCCTCTTGACTAGGTCAAACAAGGATATAACCTCTTGATGAGTTATATGATCATTGGAGAAGATTGAATTGGATTGAATAAGAAGTTGAAGGAAAACTTGTGCTCACACAAGCTAAAGAGCACTGTTTTTAGAAATGCAGAGGCAATGAACCATGTCAGAGTTTGCCTCTAAGCCTCACGGGCATAAAGATTGTGGTAGGAATTCAGCTATAAAGCTTATTGGTGCCCTACCTCCATACAATTGCTTTGGATTTAATTAATATGGATTTGAGTAACAAAATTTCAACACTCCACTTGCCTAGCAAACCTGAGTACTGGAATAAAACAACACTGCCAGAAATTGCCCAGTTTTCAGTGTCTAAACAGACAATCCCAATAGAACCTTTGTAGGCAGACAAGAATGAAACAACTGGATTTTATTGAAGAACATTCCAGTTTTACAGAAGTATTGAAGGTAGGAGGGAAGCAACAAATCTGTTTTAGTGAAGACATTTTCCTTGACAGCAAGATTTACTACTGGGTTATAAATTTGCCATGATCGAGACGAAAATGCAAATGAAAGTTAAATTTCACCTATATCTCATTCAATGCCTAACGTGATTTAAATGACAAGATTTCAGGAGTGACATGTAGCCTTGGTTCTAAATATATTTTTTTATGACTGGAAATTTTAATTTCAGATCAGTGAAAAATCATGACGCCTCTTCATGTGTAAGAGACTTAAAGAGTGGAGTGTTAGGCCAGTGCAGATGGCTTTGTCAGCCAGAACTATTAATGCTAAGGGGAATCAGATGGCAGAATTTGCGCAGTCTTATCTATAAATTTGCTCCTTCGAGATAATATTGAAATGGTTGAATGACTGACCTACTTCTAAGATAGAGACATGATGAGTTCATCTTGTTTTAATCTCACATTGGGTGTTCAATTTGCTCATGACATGCTGGCAGAGATAGTCTATATAAAACATTATATGTGCATGACCCCACGCCTACCTCCCACCCATCACATCTGGAAATACTTTTCTCCCTATTCTCTCCATTCTAGTTTCAGTGACATTCTTTCAAAGTCATTGCCTCTTTCTGCCTCAGCATCTTATGTCCTTCTCTTTTGGTTTCACCCTTCCTATAAATTGGCGTCTCCTCTTTTTATAAGATGTCATCTCACAGGAACTAAAAGAAGTAAAATAATATGCATGATAACCCTTCTTAACAGTACCCAAAAGGAAAAAAGGCTGCGAGGGAGTGGTTGAAAAGAAAAAGAGAGAGGCGGGGAGAGCAGGAGGAGTGAAGTGGGGAGTAGAGAGAGGTATAAAGGAAGAGGGAGAAAAGTCTGCCATAGAGGCAGGCTGGGGAAGGGTGGTGGAAAAAAAGGAAACTTGCAAAATTGGTGGTAGGAAATGAACACTAGTGAAGGAATGGTTGTTGAAACATTATATGACTGAAAATCAACAAATTTTAAATTATTTATTTCACACTAATTTTTCCCTTTTATTTAACCACCATGATTACATCATTGTTCATGATTGAGTTTGTTGATTTAAGTTTTTATAAAATGATGTTAGTTCAAATATGTTTAGCAGAAGCTTAACTCCAGTGGCAAAGATTTGGAGAGGTTCCCTTTTATTTACCTATACATGTTGCCTATACTTTTGGAGTTAATACGCATTAGGAATGGGAGGAGAGGGAAATAGAATTGGTAATGACCCTCTTGTTACTTATATTTCTCATGGAGATATATGATATTTTTATGTTACTAGAGTACTTGTTGTATGCTGAGTATGTGGGTTATTTTGACACTCAGTATTATGTCAATATTATCTTCTCACCCAGGGTTTGAAAATATAAGAGGTGCAATTTGGCAAAACCACTGGCATTATTCAACTTCTAAGTTTACTAACTAAAGCTGTGGGGTGCAGACCCTGCTGTGGCTTCCTAAAGTCAGGTCTGATGGGGTGATGCAGGTATGAGGACTTCAGAAATGCTGCTGCTCATGGCCAAGTGCTGCATTTCTTGACCAAATAATCTTTCAAACACATTTTCACACTCTTTCTACTTTGCTGTTTTCTTCCTTTGCCACTGATGTTCAAGCCCTGCTTGCTCTACCATTTCATGAAGAGAAAGGGATTCCAGCACAACTCAGCGCTTCTTAGTCTCAAAGAGTTTCAAATAATTCATGCTGGCTGAAGAAAACTATGAGTGTTTTAAAAATGAATAAGCCAACACTGTGGTTTGGCTGGGATTTCTATATGATTGTCTGCTGTGAGCTTGTCCTCCATGGCAGCTCGTCACTGATGTGCTGGTTCAATAAATGTAA
The DNA here is from genome assembly GCA_004027635.1 of Crocidura indochinensis. Lineage (NCBI taxonomy): Eukaryota > Metazoa > Chordata > Mammalia > Eulipotyphla > Soricidae > Crocidura > Crocidura indochinensis. The sequence goes on along the minus strand of PVKC010035512.1, from coordinate 6,441 downwards.
TGGGAACAATCGCACTCTATTACTTTTAAATTAACTTAGTAGTCCATGTGACTGTCCTTGTCCATGCCACCTTCTCAGAGAACAGGTCTGCTCTGTATCGATTGGGATGATGGATGAGAATATTAAGTGTCCTGATCGGACAGAAGCACCCTCATTTGAGTGCTCCACCAAATCAGGCCTTTTTGGCCCCAGAATAAATTAGTAAACACTGGATCAGAGTAGCTCTATCCGGGATCCATTGAAAGTCAAAATGATGTGAGAGTATGACAAGTGTAGAGCTTGAAAAACAGCAGACTCTTCAGACTTTGTATTTGGAGACTATTATCTGTAAGTGCAAGTCAAGGCTGAAGGAGAGTGACAAGACTCTCTGCCATCAGGCTAGATAGACAGGGATTTCAAAAACCAAGCAGCACGGGCAATCCAGGAGGTAACACCTTCATACATAAAAGGCAATCAAAGGGGTTGTCAGTTAGCTTTCATTTTCTGAAAAATGGATAGAGTTGGGAGGGGTGAGGATTTGTTAAGGATTTTTTCCAGGACATTTCTAAGTAATTGTAAGCATAATGCATTATGGTGTCAGTGAAGGGAGTGATTAATTGAATCTGCCTCATTTTTCTCACTTATTTGCTTTTGGTTCCATCTTCATCCTCTATTTAAAAAAAAAAAAATCCTACTGTGCCTATTTCCTAGCACTCTCCCAGAAGTCCTTTATTATTTCAAAGTGATATATGTGAAACGTTGCCACTGACTTTCATAGACTTATAATACTACTCCTTCAATTGCTTTATTAATGCCTTGGCTTTCAGCATCAAAGTCAGCATATTGAAAATCATGGGAAATGTCTGATGATGACAATGACATTTATCATTCTTTAATGGAGGAGGAGCTGTAGCTTCTAGGTAGAATGTTGGCAGACCCGTCCAATGTGAAATTGGTCATTGTAGAGGCAATTTGTATAACAGGAGTCATTCTCTCGAGTCCTGGTGAATGTTATTGCATCTCCCATAATTTTAGGTCTAGCAAATTAGTGGAATCACTGTTATTTTATTTTATTGGGGGCTATACCTGGAGATTTCCATGGGTTACGCCTACCTCTACACTTAAGAATTACTCTTGATTATTTTCTGGGGAACACTTGGGATGATGGCACTCAAATCTGGGTTGGCCACTTAAAAGACAAGTGGCCTATCTGCTAATGTTACGGTGCTCAAGACTTGCTAATTTTTCACTGTTGGTTTTACAAGTGAAGCAAGATGACATGTGAATTCAGTGATGTGTTCATCGTATTAAATCCTTTCTTTGTCCCTGACACTATTGAGTGGAGTAATACTGAGTACTTGGAATTTATCAGTAAATGGTCCAAATTTCTAATTATAATGAAACTCATACTTTTGCACAGCGTAGAGAAACCCAACAATAACTAAAACAACGAAAAAAGTTTTATTTAGTTGATGGTAAATTTTGGTGCTAGGATTGTGATATATTAAGAAAAAGCATTTGAGCAAAGCATTTGTTGGAGTTTGGGGGTCTAACGGCTTCATTGAAAAAGTGACATTTACACAAAGCTTAAAATGGGGAATCTGGTGTGTAATGACTTTTAATCCTCACAAGGAATTCAAGGCTAAGTACATACAAAGTTCATATTAGGGATTATAAATATTAAGTTATTGGAAAAGAAAAAACTATTCCTGTTTTTCTTTCTAATAATGTGGTATCTAGAGAGAGAGAACACCAAATGGAATGCAAATGAACTGAGTTGGATTCCCAGCATCGCATAGCATTCCTTGTGTATTGCCAGGAATGAATCTCTGAGTACAGAAACAGGATTAAGCCCTGACCACAACTGGGTGTGGCCCCAAAGCTAAAACAAAACAAAACCAACTTCTGAATCTTCTTTTCATAGGAGAACAGAAATCAGGGAACTGTAGGAGCCCTGTAGATAATTGTCCCTTGTCCTGCCACTTCTCCTAGGAAATAGAATGAGAATTGGGAGAATTCAAAATGTGAATTTTTGTGTAATGTTTACAGATTGTCATGAGATCCAGGCAAGAGTTAAACAAATGGAAGGTATTGGCTTCAGGCATACTTGTGACTCACTTTTATTGACATTCAGCATGATTCAGTGACCTGATTCAGTTTCTAATGGTTCAGTTATGCATGCAACTTCTTGGGAAGGAAAAAGATACAAATGTCCCCAGAGCAATTTTACAGAGATTTTGGCTCCCCCCAAAAAAACATTATAAGTAAACAGTAAGAAAAGCAGTAGCTAAAGCAATGTACTATGGAACAAGACAGAAGACAAATGCTAGATAATTTTGTACCATCCTCTGATTAAATAGCCATGAGCAAATCATTGAGCTCCCAGTGTATACTGCATTCCTCTTTGTTGTGACTGCTATATGACATGCATGTGTGCACAGCTCTGTTCAGCCCTGTACACAGATAACTCTAGTTTAATTGCCACCATTTTCTTACCAATCCAGTAATAGTAGTCATTTAATTATGACATTTGTGTTATCCAAATCACAATAGCCTTATTAGACAAAGGCTTTATTTATTCCACGTTTCTGTAGGAACTGAGACCTTTCTTTGCATAAATAATAAAGCTGAAAACAGAAATAATGTGTTCATAAGTCAGGGAATCTATCCCAAAAGATGCCAAAAGAATACCTACAGTCATTCTTAGATAAGTTCTTTTCACTGACATGATCCCAAAGGTTAGGGTTATTGGAATCAGTCCCTTGATGTTTTGCTTCCTGTTTGACTACATTAATATCTTCAGTCTTTATCTTTTACCCTAGATCTTACTTTTTGCAGTCATGTGTCAAGCTCTCTTTTTGATGTCTTTTTCATTCTTACTTTCTTGGTGTTAGAGAAATAGTATTTCCTTTTGCTGGTGATGAACACTCTTGAAAAAAGACTGGCAACCAATATTTCCAGGGAAGGATTGATTTATCTTTGTTGTCATGTTTTTTGTTTGTTTGTTTTGTTTTTTGCCTGACAGACGGGCCACACAATTAGGAATCGTAGACTTGATCTGGACACTCACTTAACTAGTGTCTTTTAATAACTTATATTATAAAGAGTACTCTATTGAAGAGGTTCTGGAACTCAGCAACACTTGGGTACTAAAGAATTCTTCATTACGAAGTACAATATTTTGGTCAATAGGAATTGACCTATATTAATGACCTATATTAATCTGTAGCAACCCCTCTCTTATTCTTTGCAGGAAAAGTACAACCAGACATTGGTATATACGTTTGGGGGCAAAAATACTCTGTGTTGGAAAGCTTCTATTCTAGATGCTATTACATAGACCTGCTGTTTTGCTGTATTCATGTTCTTTAAGTACTATCAGTGTCGGTCTTTGGAAGATTGTTTGATTGCAGGTAGTGTAGTGGTTGACTTCTCATGGTTTTTGAGGCTAAGAAGAGGCTAAGAAGTTCAAGAATAGGTGCTGGCTAGCAGGCTTCTTTTAGAGACCTCTTATCTTCAGTGTAGATAGCAGCCATATGTCTTGTATTCTTTTTTTTTTTTTTTTTTTTTTGGTTTTTGGGTCACACCCAGCAGTGCTCAGGGGTTACTCCTGGCTCCATGCTCAGAAATTGCTCCTGGCAGGCACGGGGGACCATATGGGGCACCGGAATTCGAACCGATGACCTTTTGCATGAAAGGCAAACGCCTTACCTCCATGCTATCTCCCGGGCCCCTTGTCTTGTATTCTTAAAACTTATTTGTACTCTTGGAAAGAGAGAGAAACTTCTTCGGGATCTTTCTTTAAGATCATCGATCCCAAAACTAGAGAGGTAGGGCACTTGCCTTATACTTGGTTTACCCAAGTTCAATTCTAGTTCTTGGAACCCTGGCAGGAGAGATCTAGTAAAGTGGTTAATTCATTCAGGCACCATCATTTTTTTTTTTTAGACTGAGTAGCCAACATTTCTTACTTGGTTTCTGGACTTGCTACAAGGGGGATACAACTGTTTACTCGCCAAGGATTTATTTGGAGGATTCAATGAAGCAGTCTATTTGAAGATGTGTGATTATTAATAAGAATTATATTTTTGTTCTCTCCTTTCTAAAAAACTTACACATTTATGCCCTTGGTGGATGTTGGAGACCTATCTTTAGTGTTTTTTTTTTTGTTGTTGTTGTTGTTGTTGTTTTTGGGTCACACCCGGTGACGCTCAGGGGTTACTCCTGGCTATTCGCTCAGAAGTCGCTCCTGGCAGGCACGAGGGACCATATGGAGAACTGGGGGATCGAACCACGGTCCGTCCTAGGTTAGCGCAGGCACCTTATCTCCAGCGCCACCACCCGGTCCCCCCTATCTTTAGTTTTAAAAAATGCACTGAAATAAGTATGTTATACTTAGTATAGTATTTGATTTAACATTTCTAGAATTCATATAATTATTAATGCTATATATAAAGAGTAAAAGTATTTATATGAACAACTTAAGTTTTTTTAATTAGTATTTCTAAGTAATGTGAGAGTGTCCACAGCTGGAGAGACTACAGGATGAGGAATGTTCTTTCCTGGTTGGCACCAGTTTGCATCCCTGGTACATAAGGCCCTCTGAGAGCCATCAGGGGTTGCTCCTGAGCACAGAGCTGGGAGTACTTTCCTTGAGTACCTCCAGGTGTCCTCCTCCTCCGCTACAAAAATAAGAAAAGAGACTGCTGAGAGTTTCACACCATTTTTAAAAAGAATCAGTTTATATATTTTTTCTCTAAAAACATTAGTAATAATATTATGAAAGTATTAATTCTCAAAAACTTTTGTGTTTGCTTCATTTTTCTTTTTTATAGCTAATTATAGTTGTGTACACAAATTTTAATTTAAGAACCATTTTTTTAAGTTTTTGCTAGATGTGAGGAAAGTTTACATGCCAAATTATTATTTGCCACCCTGATAATTTAGTTCCATAATAGATGATTCTACAAATATTACTGTGAATTGATTCCATAATATATTAGTGGTACTGGAGATGTGGGTTAGTTGTAGAACACCTATCTTCCATGAGACCAGAGTTCCATTCTTGATAGCACCATAAAAAAATAAAAGAAATTAAACCAGAAAAAAAAGAAAAATAGTATGTATGTATATAGCATGTATACATGTGCATGTGGTAAGCTACAATGTAGATTCTTCTACAGCTGGTTAGCCTATGCTTCATGAGAATTCTGAGTGCTGCCAGCACAGCTGTACACATTAGGCCCCTCTGCTTTTGTAATAGTTACAATATTTGCCTTTTTTCTCCAGTATTAAAGCAGTGCTAATCATTAAGTATGTTTAATAAAAAATATCTTTCAGTTTCCAAGTGACTCTCTGTGTTAAATATTTAAAAAGTTATTCTACTCAGTGAGACATTCTTGACGTTAAATAGATTTAATAAGATATTGCTGGTTTCTGATGGTTTTCAGTGTTAAGTATTTTTTTATAGGTAGTTACTTTTCCAGCCAACAACCAGCTCCAAGTCTTTAATATTTTAGAAGTTGCTTTTATAGCTGCTCGGTGCATCTGTGTATAAAACATAGCATGAGGATTGCCTCTAAATTTTGAAAGACTCTTTCTAATGAACATAAGAAGAAAGAGGCTTCATTTTCTAAGCATATTTATATTTCATACACCAAAGTACATTCCAAGTTTCACAAATTAGAGACAATTTTCTCTCAAATATCAGCTTCCATGTTTTTGTAAGATGTTTTGTGCCAGTCATAAAGGCACACTTAACAGAAATCCAGCATTGAATCACCTATGGGGCATGGGCAGTAAATAATGATTGAGATATATAATTTGGTTTCCCATGGATGAGACATTAGAGATCATCCGGTGTGTCTTCCTGGAATTTATTAGAAGCTATATGTATTTCTCAGGAGTAAAGTCTGAAAGTGGAATGTTGAACAGCAAAGTACATGAATTGTCTATTATGTCCACTCCTTGATTTCTGCTTTGCAACTATCCCATCCTAGTCTTCTCTAGTCTCTAACTCTTAATGTTCAAGTATCTTCTCTGCAGATATAGTGCTTTTAGTTATAATTTTTATGACTTTGGATGTTTTACTGAGTTTATACCTGAAGTTAACATGCTGCTGGAGCAGATGTAAGGATTAGGCACAAGGTGATGAATGTTCTTGAACAGACCAAGCTTTGAGGTCTGGCTTTGCTTCCTTTGCTAAGTGCATCTGAGTCAAGACCTCTTTCTGGGGGGAGACTTTTCCTCCATAAAATGTGGGCATTAATATCAGAGTCTTATAGTTGTTATGAGAATTAGATAAACTGATGCATACTGGAGTTTTCTGCTTAACACCCACCATGTATTAAGTACTCATTAAATATTTACTATGTTTATATTAGTTTTACTGTGCAGTTGAACACCATAGGTAATTCCTTTCAGCAATGTTTTAGAGAAAGATGGACTTGGTGTGGAAACTTT
>PVKC010035511.1:0-13455 GCA_004027635.1 Crocidura indochinensis | reverse complement strand
AAGGACTAGGACATAAGACTCTGGGGCTAACCTGTAGAATTGGGGGGAGGTGGAAGAGCTACAGGAAGGAAATGAGATTGGGAGGAGATCATGGATGGAAAAGGTAGGTTTAGAGGTAGGGCCTCACCTGATCTCACTCTTCAAGGCCTCAGAGCCCACTCAATGCATTGCAGAGGCATCAGGGAGCCCTTGTAAAAATGTCACCCACCAATTGTAACAGGCAAAGATGATTCCCCCATTTTGCACCAGGACCTCAGTGGGGGGAATTCTTGCCTGGGCAGAGCTGCTGAGCCCCTTCTGGCCAATACCACCCTCATATCTCTGGAAACTGAAGGATATTCTGATCAGTCACCAGTACTTCAAAAATCCCTACACAATCTCACTCTGAGCTTATTAAATGCAAATGGTGCAAACTTGACACACAGCCTTGGCCAGAGGAGCTTCCAGGCCTTCCTGGCCACTTACAGGTCCTGAAGACCACAGCCGCTCAGATGACAAAACAATGCGTGCCCTATGGGGCTTATTTTCAGAACTAGAAATCATGGCTTTTTTTTTCCTTGCTTATAATCTATATTTAGAGCTTTTCTCTAGATATCTTTACCTAAGACCAATATTGCCCTATAAAGAGTTTAAAAGATGAAAAGAAAGCAAACAAAAAAACCCAAGCCAACAACTACCAATGTTGATCTGAATTAACACAAGGATTTTATTTTCATGTATCTATTTTTGGAGGGAGAGATTCTTAAGCAGTGATTTAATGGGAGACCGAGCAATTCCCAGCAGCACTCTACACAAGAGGAGTGGTATTATTTATGTTCAGACTCTAGAGTGCTGGGAGCCACCAAAGTCACTAGCAGGTGTGACTCAGAAGAGCCATGCAGTGCTGGGCTGAACTTGAGGCCTTGCACATACTGAACTCTCTCCCCAGTGCCAATACTTCAAAGAAAAAAGATGCTCAGAAATCAAGGCAGAAAATGGTCACCAATATGTAATAGCTGCAGGGCTCCAACGCCTATGACTGTGGGACAGTTTTGCCTATTGCTTATATCAAAGAAAACAATTTCAAACTTCAACTCTGAGGTCGTCTTTCAGTAGATGCTGTGAAGTCCATGCCTAGAGTGAGGGTCGTGATTGTGCCTGGCTTTACTGACTTCAACATGTGCTGTGATGATAAGGTGGATTCTGACTCAGCAGGTCTCTCAGAGGGACTGAAAGGCCAGAGTTTTACCTGTGCCCAGGAGAGGCAGAGACCTGTTTTTTGGATAATAAGGCACTCTAAGGTCTCAAATGCACCCCGACCGTAGAGTGAGCAATTTAACTCAGGTGGAGAATGTCTTCCCAAGTAACAGAAGAGGACTCTGTTCAAAGAATGGGCCAGGGGTGATAGCTGTGGCACAAGCCTTACCCGTGCTAGCCTAGGACGGACAGCGGTTCGATCCCCTGGCGTCCCATGTGGTCCCCCAAACCAGGAGAAATTTCTGAGTGCAGAGCCAGGAGTAACCCTTGAGTGTCACCAGGTGTGCCCCCCTCCTGAAAATGAATAGGTCAGTGGGACTAAGTGCGTGCTTTGTATGCAAGAGATAGAGGTTCAGTCTCTAATATCACGTGATTTCCAAAGTACCATCAGGAGGAGCCCTTGAGAATCAAGCTGGTAACAGCTCCTGAGCACTGAGGGGTGTGCTGTAGCCCCAAAACAAAACAACAACAAAAGAATGGGATAACAGATAAAGTTCTCTACTAGGTCAAAGAAAGAGTTGTGACTAGAGGGACAGGATTTGGGATTGGAGAAATGAGGTAGGGATTGCAGTCTGAAAAGGTAGGAAGGAGGAATTTAGGCTGTTTCCTTTGAGAGGGCAGGACTGATCCACAGGGCCAGAGAACAAATAGCTTGGCAGACTGATGATAACAAAGACTCTCAAACATGTGCTCTGTGGGAGAAGAGAGTGGTGTCTGAGTAGAAACACAGTCTGAAGGGAGTGGGGAACCAAATGGGGAAGGCAGGCTAGATCATCCACCAGAAAGAATCTTGCAGCCCCTGGGGTCTGCAGGCAGGAATGACAAGAACTGAGCCTAATGGAACTTTCTGTAACAAGTAGAAGGAGAGTGAGAGGGCTTGAGGGGGTGAATCAGAGCTCTGAGTCCCCTGCAGAGGCTACTGAAATGCAGCAGATGAAGGCAGCCTGAATGAGAGATAGTCAGCCCTCTTCAGTAAGGTAAAGAAAATATTAACTGCTCTGACCCTAATTTCCCATTGTGGGTTTACTGTGAAGGATGAGCCTCTTCTGATGTGACAAGCCAATTCACTAAGCATTTCCCAAAGACTGGGTGTGGGGTGTGGGGGGTGGACAGAGGGAGTGATGGATTAATTAAAAGTTCAAAGAAAATTCTCATGGACCACTGGCTCCTAGAAGTAACTAAGAGATACTGTCATGCTTTCCTCTAGACTTCAGATTGAGGTTTGCTCATAATGGATCATGTCCTGCCAAACATGAACTACTCCACCGTTTTTCTTTCCCAGAAGAGGAGCTGTTGGTGTAGCTGACCACAGTTCTTGGTACTCCAATGCTCCGCAATAGGCCAACATTAGTTTGCTCCAGAAAAAAATGAATGGACAAAGAAAAGCATCTGCCTTTGAAACATACTCAGAAAGGCAGCTTCCAAAATATTCGTGTACAGGGCTGGAGAAAAAGTACAGTGCCAGAACACTTACTTTGCAAGATTCTGAATCAGTTTCAATCCCTGGCATCTGTACGGTTTTCAAAGCCTACCAGGAGTAATTCCTGAGTGCAGAGGCAGAGAAACCCCTGAGTCTTCAGATATGGCACCACCCCAAAATATTCATGTGCAAAGTAGGAAAACATTATAATTTTTCTTTCCTCCATCTGCATGATGATGGACACTTGTGTAAGTAGATAATATCCAAAGGGCATTTAATATCTAAAGAAGCACCACTGACTGACTCTCTCCTCAGCAGCAAATTATCCTGAAATGTGCAGCAGTCCAGCTTGTGACTTTTCTTATTTCTTTCTCAATCCTAATTAAGTGAAGTTCTCCTAGTAATAATTTTCCTCAGAAGCAGTTTGTCCAAGTCTAGTGCAAGAGACCCATATTCTGTGGAGGAAACAGATGTACCGACCACCATTCTGTTTGGGAAATACATATTCAGAGATGAAAGACAATTTTCTCCTCTGTCTCAGTGTATGTAATTGCCATTAACTTGTCTAACGGCAGCCACACTTACCCCAGCTCCTTGGATGGGTGAGAAATGTACCACATCAAGTTATTCAGTTTCCATTTCATTGATATATGTATAGCAATATTACAAATTTTGGAATCTTTGATTAACTATTAAAAGATGCATAACTCCAATCACATTAAGATAGAAACTATGGGAAACAAGCAAAAGAAAAGAAAGAAATGGACATGAAAACGAATCAGAATGCAGCTACCATCTTTTTCCCGTCTTTTCCCACCCATCTTGGGACTCTACCAAGAACAGCCATGGGGACTCTCCATGCTAGCATGGCAGCCATGCTGGTAACTCCCTGGCATAGGTTTCCAAGTTCCCTCCATTTATCCATACAGAGGACTGAGAGTCCCTAAGTCTGTTCCAAACACTTAAATTGCCAGTAGAAAGATGCTGTGCAGGAGCAACACCTTTGATAGTATAGTTTCTCAGCTGAGCGAACAAGGGGCTTTGTAAACAAATGCCCTGACTCCAGATATCTTGGACCCCTATGCACTGTGGTGCATCCTCAGAAAATATCTCAGCATGGGGGTGCATCTAGGCAGAGCCCCTCTGCCCCAATTGGCTGCCCAGCACAACACACATGCCTGGTTATAAATTAAAGAAAAAGTCCCACAGTTTAGCAGTTTCCTGGGCGTATAAATAAAAGATGCTATATATATGCCAGGTGCTTTCCTCTGATGAAGTCAGGGTAAAGGGGTGAAGGCGGGGAGGCTGAAGTTCAGGGACAGCAAAGATGAAACAGTTTAATTCATTAACATGGTTAAAGACTTCCTGAACACATGTTTAAGTGCAGTTTGAAGTCAGATTTCTTTACTCCCACGAAAGTCCCAGGTGTCTGCGCATTTCCAGAGATGATGGGAGTAAGAACATTTCAGACTAGGCTTAAAGAAACAAAAATCAAACATATAATCCTAAGGAGGTACCGTTTCCTCCTCACCCACAATACAAACTTCCAGAAATGTGTTTGGGGGGTAGAGACTCACACATTTAGGCCGATGTCACATTCAGTTCAGCTCAATTTCCTGGATGTTTAACTTGACTCAACCTTCCATCTCTCCTAACCATCCATCTGAACCTGAACAGTTTTCCTTATCACACCAACAGCACAGTGCAAAGAACTAATCAGCAACTGAGTTCCAAGTCTGCTTGTGCGGGAGACATCAAGTACACTGTCGCTGGGGGGTACTTTCTGCCAGGGCTTTCTGAAGGCTGTTGATTGTAGATAGAATGTCCGAAAACCCAGAGCCACCCTCATCCACTTCACCTGCTCACAGGTCTCCAGAACAAACCCTTTTTGTTTCTGGAAAGTGAGGAAAGTGCTTTTTCCTTTAGAAGCAAAACCTCAAGAAAATGTGTCCAACTGAGACTGGGCTAGCAGGACAAAGAAAGGGATCTTGGGCTGGACAGTGTATTATTAGAGGGACACAGTGGGTGACACTGAGCTCCAGGGGACTGGTCCAAAAGCATCTGGAGTTTCATTTGTCAGGTTTTTTTTTTTTTTTTTTTTTTTTTGCATCTGCTACAAACTGACCAATTTATCTCTCACTTCAGACCACATCCACTAAGTCCTTTGGGTTTCCTCCTCAGGTTTTTTTTTTTTTTTTGTTTGTCTGTTTGTTTTAAACTATCATACTAAGCCAGGGAAAGTTTGCACTGTTTGGACTTTTATTTTCTCACTTGTGTCTCCTTGAATTCTCAGGTGAGCCTTTCCTAATTAGAAAAAAGGCAGGGAATTCATTCAAGTGTCTCTGTTAAGAGATCTGGGGGAAAGGCTTTCAAATATTACTACTTTTTTTTTTAGCCACTGAGCAAAAGTTCCTCCAGTATTGTTTCAAATATGTTCAGGAATTAAATTCTTTATGCATGGGCCCAGGTACACCATACATTTCCTGGTTGGCCTAAATCTTTGTGTCTAGATGTGGAAGAACTTAACATTTAGAAGAAAAACTTAAAGTCTTCAGAGTTCTAGACTTTGAGGAGCCCTTGTATTTGAAGAATCTACAGGGAAAAGCTACTTCTTGGTAGAATTTTTCTTCCAACTGAAGTAGATAAGCAAGTAGAAATATATTAATACTGTTAGCTGACTCTGTAGAAGTATGAGCCTCAGCACAGACCTCTGATGAAAAGCCCCAAAGGACACAACATCTAAGTATCCTGAGCTCAGAACAGAAGTGCAAGTGTTGGCCTAAATTCTCCAAGATAAAGCTAGTGGGAATTTGCCATGAGAAATAGGCTGCTCTTGGGTCTGCACAAAAAGGAACTTGGGTGTCCTTTTCCAAAAGACACCTCAGAGGATAACCTTGGGGGATTCCAACAACCGCTATGATTAATAGTTGGGGGGATCCGTGAGGGGAGGCTCATCTGTGAAACTTAACATAAAACATAAAACTGACAGGTGGAAAAGAAGCTTTGCAAAGAGAAGGCAATTTGCTCTTTCCATTGGAAATCTATTTAAGTCGCTCCAAATAAAAAATCTGGAGTGAGATACACAGACATACAAACAGAGAAGAGACAGAGAGATGTTTATTTTGTACTCTGTTTTTGTGCTTGCTTCCTGTTCATTGTATATTTGTGGCAAGGTGAAATTCAGAAAAAAGCAAAAGAATTTGCTCTATTTTGGGTGGGTGGGGCACAGGGGGACACTTAAAAAGTCTCATCTGGCTTGTGAATGACAGGAATTAGGGGCCAGCAGAACTCTGAGGTACTTCCAGAATCCTGACAGGTTCTTGCTTTGGGGTGCTTCTGACCTTTTCCCAAATCCTCCAATCCACCTTGAGAGATTTGCTATCCAGATCCTATTTTAAGAGTTACTGTTCATATCTGTAATACAAGTCAGAAGCCTGCCTTTACCCAGGAGCACATTCCTGGCCCTGCTGGCTGCAGCTCCCATGTAGAGAATGACCCTGTTGTTCTCGAGGATCCTGGAACCTTCCTCCCACTCTCATTTCTGCCATCACCCCGGAGGCTTCCAGGCCCTGAAGACTTGCCTTTCACATCTTGGCTTCAGGTTTCTCTGGAAACTCACCTCAGAGGACCCTTGTCTCAGTGCCACCCACAAGCACTTTGGTCCAACTACCAAGCTGTGGAACTTCCTTCCGCTTCTCATCTTTCCCTCCTCTATCAGCGCTTATTTTTCCACCGAATCCTCATTCAAGGCCTCTTCAGTAGCTCTCTAGAGGCCTTTTTCTGCCTGCCCACACCCCTTATCTAGAAACTTTTGTTTCTGTAAACACATGCCCCACAGTCAACCTCAGCCTCCTTCTGTCCTGGGGGATCCTCCTCTGTTCTCTCACTAGGCTGCTGCTAGAAATGAATCCCCACAGCTTTTAATGTGTGGCTGCTAATCTAGGTTGGCCCCAAGCCTGGTTCCTAATTCTAACCTTCCCCTTTGGGGCACATGCAAACACACCCCAAACCTCACCCATGCCTCCAGCTTCTTCCTCACACACTGCTTCATAGAAGATCCGCCTTGAGGAATCAACGCCAGGTCACAAGCCTGTCCTGACACAGTTCCATGCTCTGTCTTTCATGCCCAGCCCAGCCTTCATCCATTTACATTAGAAAAGAAAGTTCCTGGGCCCGGAGATAGCATGGAGGTAAAGGGTTTGCCTTTCATACAAAAGCTCATCGGTTCAAATCCCGGTGCCCCATATGGTCCCCCGTGCCTGCCAGGAGCAATTTCTGAGCATGGAGCTAGGAGTAACCCCTGAGCACTGCCCGGTGTGACCCAAAAACCATAAAAAAAAAAAAAAAAAAGAAAGAAAAGAAAAGAAAGTTCCTGATTCGACTCCTCATTCCCCACCAAAAGCAAAACAAAACCACCAATGTCTCCACAATTTCTGTGCTGGGGTTCCTGAGGGACCACCCACTTCTAGTGTTCTGTGGTTAACTCCTGCCTTTTATTGGAAGCCTTCCAGAAAGAGTTTCTATATTCACTTCACCACCCCACCCCACATACCAATTCCAGGCCCACTGTCCCTGTCCCCCAGAGGAGCAAGTCCTGCAGTGAGGGTGCACAGCTTCTTATCTGTCTGTCACTCACCACTGTGAGGACTAGCAGCTGTGCCTTGTGCCCTTGGAGTCTCATGACATTGCAAAGGTCTCACAGAGTCAAGTTTCTTTTTGTTTTGTTTTGCCTTTTTTTTTTCTTTTTTGGGTCACACCCACAGCACTCAGGAGTTACTCCTGGCTCTACTCTCAGAAATTGCCCCAGGCAGGCTCAGGGGACCCTATGGGATGGCTGGGATTCGAACCACCATCCTTCTGCATGCAAAGGCAAACACTTTACCTCCATGCTATCTCTCTGGCCCAAGAGCCATGTTTCTAAATTCCATCAGAAGCTTCTATCCCTTTCCCTGGGATCAAGCAGAGAGAAAGGGGTGAAGAGCAGGAAGGAAAGGGAGCACAAGAACAGTCCTAGGCACTGAAAAGTAGATTAACATATTAACATATGAATTAATTTGCGAATGAAAATTCATGAATTTAGGGATTAATGAGTTCACGGGAGTGTGAAGGGCAACCAGATGCAGCTTTTTAGAAAACGAGACTCAAACCCTTTTGACTGGACTTGTCTCAGATGCAAATCTGATCGTTTCACTTCCCTAATTATAACCTCTCAGTAGCCTACCTTGGCACACTGGATGAAAGGCAGACTTCTCTGCCTGACATGTCAGCTGAGCCAGGGCAGCAGTGCACCCTGTCCATGCCCAGCAGGCTCATGTACATGCTGGGCAGAAGATTCACAGGCCACATCTAAGAAACTCAAACGCTGACTCATTCCCCACGAATCAACTTCAGGGTCATTTTTCTCTGGCAACTTTCCCTACTCCAAGTGATGTTTCTTTCCTTGTCTCCTCCAAGGCTAAGTGCCTTTACCACACAGGGTCCATGATGGGCTCTGTCCTGGGTCAGCCCTTCTATCCTGATAGCAGCGATCCTGGTTCCTCCCTCTCACTGGGCTTGAGGACAAGAGCCATCTGAGGTGAGGCCAGGCTACTGTGGCAGGCAGCTACTTTCCTCGGCAGGAATGGCACAAATCCCACTATCAAGGGGTTGAAAGAATGGGAAACAGAAGCAGGACTCAAAGAAAATGCTCCAAGGGGAAGCTGCCTTGTGTGGATCACAGTGAACAATACAAGATGAAGCTCAATCTTGTCTAGTCTTGGCAGTGTTAACTCTGACATCAGGATGAAGGGAGGCAGAGCCACCACCTTATCTCTACCATGGTTCCTTGTCCAGAATGAAGGCAAGGACAAACCAGTGTAGACAATAGTAGAAAGATGTTTTAAAGGGACAATGTGCATCTGAGGCATGGGTGGTAGGAGATCTCAAGGGAAGAGCCACTTTGCAGTGAGGGCTTCTTAAGGAATGAGATAACTGTGAGAAGGATATTTCTGAGGGAGAGGACATGAATAGCACAATAGAGGTGATGCCAGTGTTGCACATGTGTCTAAGAACTACATGCTTGCTGATACCTTGTATGCATGATCAGCATCAATTATGCAGTTAGGTGGTATGTAACTTAATATGTCTTTCGGGTTTTCTTAGGAGAAAAGTAAAATAAGGTCAATTATATTTGTTGAGTATGAGCCACCAACTGGCTGGAATTGTTTTTCTAAAGTTCTCAGCCGGTAACCAGAAAGCTACTGAGTTACAGACTCCTTTTAGACCCCTTTGTGTTAGGCCCCTCAATTTCTCATAATACATGAAATAGTCTAATTTGATTCTGTAGCAATTTCCCCAATACTAATTCTCCTTTCTCTTTCTCCTCTCTTTCATAGCACCTACCAACCTATCAATCTATCTTTAACAAACCACTAAAGTCACATTTCTCAGTTTGAAGGACACTGAAACAGGAAATAGTCTAATAAAAATATTTGACACTTTTAAAGAAATATGATATACTGGAAGAAAAGTAATCATCGTTTAAAGGGTCCTAATAGTCATCAAAAGTCATCATAGCATCTTTAAAATTAAGCAGTCATACTGGCAGATGAATACTCTGAAAAATATTAAGAACTGGGTTTTTTGGGGGTCGGAGCAGTACCGAAGTGTTAAGACATTAAGTGTTAAGCTGCCTTGCATGCAGCTGACCCAGAACAGACCATGGTTTGACTCCCTGGAATCCTATATTGTACCCCAAAGCCAGGAGCAATTTCTAAGCACACAGACAGGAGTAACCCCTGAGCATCACTGGGTGTGGCCCCAAAATACAAAAAAAAAAAAAAAGAAAAATAAATAAATAAAAACAAAAAAAAACTTTTTTTTTTTTAGGGAAAATGTCTATTGTAGTATTTTTCTGATGAATACATTTTAAAAGCTTAAAAAAATCCAACTTGAAGGATTATATTTTCCCATAGTTCTCTAGATTATGAACACCACAATGCCCTTCCAAATTTATTTGTTTCTCTGGTGGCTACTAACTACCATAGAAAAAATAGGAAACAAATAACACCAAAAAACTTTTAAAGAGAGGGAAAGAAAACTCACATAGGCCAGAGAGTTAGCAAAGTGGATAAGATGCTTACCTTGCATGTGCCCTACTGGGTTTGTATTCCAACACTCCATATCACTTAGAAGCCTGTCAGGAGTGATCCGTGAGCCAGAAGTATTTCCAAAGCACTACTGGCTGTGGCCCCCAAACAAAATAAAAGACTCATGCGATCAAGTGAGATCTACTAAACAGATGAAATTTTTATTTATTGTTATTTGGGGTGGAAAGCTTAGGAAGCCATATAGTACTGCTCAGGGGTTACTCCTGAATCTGTACTCAAGAGTGATTCTTTAAGTGCTTAAGCATACCATATGCAGTGCTGGAAATTAAATCTGGATGGGAAAAATGCGAAGTAAGTTTCTTACCCAACTCCAATGTATTTCTCTGGCTGGCAAGTTGAATATTAAAGCGTGATCAGATTCAAATTATGGCTTTATTTAGTCAATTTCAGCAATTTACTGGGTCAGGCAGAGGATATTACAGATAGCACAGGTCAGATGTCCCATTCAGTAAATTACGAGCAAAGCAAATACTAATAGGGTGATCAGAAATCCTATTTACTAATTTTTTTGATTTCAACAGAATTCATTTTCATAGTCACAGCAGGAAGTTATAAAGTTCAGGTCACAAGATGAAAGAGTACAGTCCGTTTTTATGTAATGAGCTTTGTGTGAGAGTAGGGGACATGGAGAGGGTAAATGACAAAAGACAAACAAGCTTTTCCCCAAAGAAAAATGATTTTAATTGCATCTACAGTACTTGGTGATTATTTCCTGTAATTAAAACTTGATTTGTTGGCCTAAGTCAGTTCAAATATGAAATCGGTCATTTTTTGACACACAAAAGATTTTGAATCCTAATTTCAGAACAAAAAGAAAAGCTTCTGAAAGGTGAAGGGCAAGATAGGCCATTAAATCCAAAGGCACAAGAAAGGGATGGGAAATTTTTCATGATTTGACTCCCTCAAATATAATTAGAAGTTCTCAAGTTATGATTGAATGTGAATTAAATGAGTTGACCAGGTGACCCTCCCAATTAATGTTAGGAACACAAAGCAAGAGTGGGCATTTTTGCTCATCAATGCTTTCCTGCTTGGAGAGAATTGGGGGAGAATGCTTTGTAAGGACATGCAAAAGAGAATCATAGCTGTGCAGGTTGGGGTAAAACAAAATTACCCCAAATTAGAGTTTTTAACATTCCTTCAAAGAATGCAAAAAAAAAAAAAATGTCTCTAAAGCTAGACTCAGCAAAGAGTGAAGAAGATATTAAGGGGATAATGTTCTTGGAATTTTCTACCTCATTTCCCACCAAATTAAATCCATAATCATACCTTTCACTGAATTTTCTTCCCTGAAACATAAACTTGTAAAAGTAGGGCCCTTGTCTGGTCCACCTGATATGAATAAATCATCTACATTAGCAGAGGAAAGGTAAACCTCATTCTGTGTTCATAGAAAATTCTCTAAGAAGTTGGTTATAGCACTTAAGTTCTTTTAAAATGTGTTAAATATTTTGTTAAAAAAAAAAAGCATGGGGTGGGGGCCAGAGAGATAGCATGGAGGTAAGGTGTTTGCCTTGCATGCAGAACATTAGTGGTTCGAATCCCGGCATCCCATATGGTCCCCTGAGCCTGCAAGGAGCGATTTCTGAGCATAGAGCCAGGAGTAATCCCTGAGCGCTGCCGGTTATGACCCAAAAACAAAAAAACAAAACAAAACAAAAAAAAGCATGGGGTGGAGGGATCTGAATAATAGTACAACAGGCAGGGCCTTTGCCTTACATGCAGCTGACCCAGGTCTGATCCCTGAGTGCAGAGCCAGAAATAAGACCTGAGCACCGTATGGTGCTCCTAACCACATATAAATAAGGAGGGGCCAGAGAGATAAAAGAGTGAATAGGGCACTTGCCTTGCACATATTCTACCCATTACAGTCCCCAAAATCTCAAATGGTCTCCTGCCAGAGTGTAAACTGAGCCAGGAGTGATCCCTGAGTGTGGAGCCCAGAGAAAGCCCTGTGCACAGCTGGGTGTGACCCACCCTACTTCCCCAAAGTGTGTGTGTATGTGTGGGGGGGGACAGAGAACTCTGAAAAGTCGATAATAAAAAAGCAATTAACCCAATTAAAAATGGGCAAAGAACTGGGCTCTTCAAAAGGTGATAGGGCAAGTTTTCCAACTGCACAAACATAGGGGCTGCACACTCAGACCTGCCCTACAATTGGGGCTATGTCAATGGCCCAGTTTCACTGCTTTTTCAGTCTTCTCTGCAGACTCCCAGCTGCCAAAAAACTCCAGGTATGCTGGAGTTGTGGTTGACATCTCCATTGAAGTTCTGGAGTCAAACCATATCATGACCCTAGTCTCTATAGTTCCAGAAGTCTTGGCAGTCACATCAACCATCCTGAACCTTCCGCCATGTCTGCACAAGGGGTAAACCTATAGACTCATCTAATTCTCAAAAGAGAGGCATGACTAGTAGCAAAAATTAATGAATATACTGGCCTCATAGTTGATCACACTAGGGTCCTTCGGAGGGCCCCCTAGAACCACCAATATTGCCAAATGACATGAACTCATCAGCCCCACACTGTAGAGGCTCAATCAACATCGTGGACCATGTAACGTCCTCATAATTTTAATCCTAGCTACTCAGTTAGGGTAGTTATTTGGTAGAAATACACCAAATTAGATATGAAATTATCACAAAAGCCACATAAACTCAGAAAACAAGCCAACAAAAGAATGCTTAACTAGTAATAGACAGCTTAACAGACCCTCAGATGACATAACTCACTTGCAAGCTAAAATAATTTTCACAAATTTTCTTTTAATGATATTTTCCCAATAATCACATTACTATTTAGTTGTACCAAGCAATATTAAGTAATTATTTGTACCTGCCAATGGGCAGGCTTTGGGGAGGATGGAAACTGTTGACAAAGGTGGAGGGAATATTTTCTTGGTAGTAGATTGGTGTTGGAATATTGAATGCCAGAAATAAAAATATTATGGACAATAAATAAATAAATAAATAATAATAATAATAAATAAATAAAATGAACATTTTGACAAAAAATCAATTCAGATGGTGAACAATCATGAAAAGCTGGAGCACATCATTTGTCATTAGGAAGTTTCAAATTTAAACAAGATACCACTCCACACCTTAATTAGAATGGCCAAAATATAAAATACTGACAGTACACAAGGGTGGGGCAAAAATGTGGAGCAATAGGAGCTCTCCTTCATTCTTGGTGGGAGTGCAAAATAGCAAAACCACTTTGAGAGTCAGTGTGGACAATTTCTTATGAAACAGAATACCCACCCCATACTCTACAACCATTGTGCTCCTTGCTAAAGTTTATGGAAAAAGTTTGAAAATTTGCCTCCACATAAAGACCTGCATGGGGATATTTACAGTAGTTTCATTAATAACTTGCCATAACTTGAAAGCAACTAAGACACCCTCAGTAGGTGGATTGGTTGAATGAACCATTCTATATCCTGACATGGAAATCTTACTAAGTTCTAAAAAGAATTAAGCTATCAAGCCATGTAAATACAGAAAGGAATCTGAAATGCACATGACTTAAGTGCAAGAAGTAATCTAAAAAGACTATAAATGGCATAAAATGGAATGACACCAACAACTCAACATTCTCAAAAAGGTACAAAAAAGAGCACAGGAAAAAGATCAGAGATTTTTTTTTTT
>PVKC010035510.1:0-13429 GCA_004027635.1 Crocidura indochinensis | reverse complement strand
GAAAGAAAGAAAGAAAGAAAGAAAGAAAGAAAGAAAGAAAGAAAGAAAGAAAGAAAGAAAGAAAGAGAGAGAGAAAAGAAACTAGAAGTTGGATATATAGTGCAGTGGATAAGGCACTTTCATTTGCCTTGCACACAACTGGCCCAGATTCATTACCCAGTAGATCAGAGTTGATTCCTCATTGCAAAGCCCTGAGAATGGGTATGGCTCAGCACTTAGGAAAGAAAAGGAAGTGGAGGGAACTGGAGGGAAAGGGAGAAAAAAAGAGGTAAACGAAGGAAAGGGGAGGGAAAGAAAGGGAAGGGGAGGGAAGGAGAGGGGAGAAGGAAAGAGAGGAAAGGAGAGGGTAGAAGGAAAGGGAGGGAAGGACAGGGGAGAGGGAAGGGAAAGAAAGGAGAGGGGAGAGGGAAGGGGAGGAAGGAGAAGGGAGAGAAAGGGAAGAAGAGGAGAGATGAAAAGAAGGGAAGAAAGGGGAAGGGAAAGGAAGGGGAGGGAAGGAAAAGGAAAGAAAGGGTGGGGAAAGGGAAGGGAAAAGGAAGGGATGGGAAAGGGAAGGGAATAAGGGAAGAGAAAGGAAGGGAATAGATGAGTGAAGGGAAGACAAGAGAAGGGAAGGAAAGGGAAAAGAAGGGAAGGGAAAGGAAAGGAAGGGAAGGGAAGGGAAGGGGAGGGGGAAGGAAGGGAAGGGAAGAGAAGGGAAGAGAAGGGAAGGGAAGGGAAGGGAAGGGAAGGGAAGGGAAGGGAAGGGAAAGGAAGGGAAGGGAAAGGGAAAAAGAACTAATGTTCAGATGATAGGTGATTCTTAGGTAACATACTAAAACCATGGAAGAGTTATTATGTAATCCTAGGACCAATTTAGACAACCCTCTTTGTACCTCCTATTTGCAGTAAAAGAGTGGGGACTTCCATATATGTGAGTCTTTATTCGTCCCACTCGGATATGAATCTTCATTCCTTTGCCACACTTTCAGTGCCAAAGGCCTGAATCACCATTCCATGCCCCTTTCCATATAGCCTACCTTCTGAGAAATTCCGTAATAACAGCACTTACCTTTAGTTATTTCCTTCTCTTCTGTTGACTTGGTTTTCAGAACACAACTTGCAAGGCAATTTACAACCCCTGTCTTTCAAGAATTTGTCTGAGAGGCATTGAATGCTGCTAACAAAACTGAAACTGTGTCGAACCAAACCCATACCTGTCTTCTTAAAGGGACATTCGACTATAATTATGGCAGCCAGCCAGGAACACGTGACTCATATCTCCCTGTATTTTACTTTTTTAGGTTTCCTGACTAGCTCAATTTGCTTTGATCCTGGTGAGTTTCTATTACTTGGAAATCTTTAATAATTGCAGCTGCAGAAGGAAATGAAGACTATCAAGGCAAGAAGATCCTCTATTGCTGCTTTGTAAAAGCAAAGTCTTAGGCAAGTCACCTTTCCATTTTTTTTTTAATCTCAAAAATACAGATACTAATTAAAAACCTACAGGTAGAGAGTAGAAACTAGAAAGTAAACACTAGACATTTGGTCCAGTGCATGGCATAAAATTGACATGAATTAAATTGAATATTAATTGGATTGAGAGCAGGAAAGCTGTAATCTTTGGCTTACTTGGGGATATTATTTCCCATTCCCTGGGAAATTTCACCTACTTTAGTTGAAGTTCTATATATTCTGCAGTTACTGTTTTTTCAGTCTCAGAGATTTCAGGAATCTTGGTCACTAAGAATTTTTTTTGCACCGTAGGCAAAATAAAGACTTTGATCACTTCTGGGCTTCCCTTAAAAACAGCTGATCTTGGAGTCATATTGGAATTTGGACTTAGGACTATAGTAAAAATAGTACTGGTCTACTTATCTGGAGTAGATATGTATTTCTCTGCCTACTTGTGTTAGTGCTTTGAATATTAGAGATCCCAGGCATAATCCAAACAATCTTGCCAGTCATTAGCACACAAAAGAAGCCCTCTACCCCACATACAGATGCATATAGATATAGATATAGATTAGATATAGATATAGATATAGATATAGATATAGATATAGATGTAGATGTAGATGTAGATATAGATATAGATATAGATATAGATATAGATATAGATATAGATATAGATGTAGATATAGATATAGATATAGATATAGATATAGATATAGATAGTCCTCACTCTTTCTTCAATTTCCCCCCATCTTTCCATTTTAGGACTGACATGGCAGTCTCTTTCCTGAAGCAACCTTAGATAAAGATCCTGAATGGGAAGAATAAAAAGAGAAATGGAAGAAATGGAATCCCCGAAATACAAAAGTCAGAGGCTCAGATTTATTCATGATGGGTATCAACTAGAAGGTATTTGTCTGGATATCCAGAAAAGTAACTGTATGTTATATTATAGAGTTAAATTTTGAGCCTTAGTCCCATAATGTATTAATAGAAGATAATATGCTAGTTACTTTAGCAAATCTTGTCCTATTTAATAATACTTGTCACTAAACTTCATATTTCTACTCAGTCATATTTTATATATTTTCCTTTTCATAATTGTTCTTTCTGGCATTTATGTTAAATCTGGGAGAGTATAGGTGAGGATGTGTTACTTTCAGGGTGGTGAGAAGACTCATCACTGGAGTTTTATTTTGCCTTTTATTATGCTGACCTTTTACTCTTTTTTATATTTTTTTATTGAGACCATTATGAATTACAAGTCTTACACACTTCTTTCTATTTTAGGCACATAGTGACAGGGAATGAGGGCCGTTCCCACCACCAGTGTTGACCTCCCTCCACCATAGTTCCCAGAATGCATCCCATACCTCCACCATTATTCTCCTGGTCTACCAGTGTAACAGGCCCATTTTGTGTTTAGCTTGTTATATAGCTAGGCTATCTTGAGTCTATTGACATTGATTTTGACTTAGGTATTTAGTTCTGACCATTTTTTTTTCCACTCAAAAACCAAATTCTGTCTTCTGAGATGTAACTTTGTCGTGCCTGTCATTGAATGTTTATCCATGCTCATACTGAAAGATCTGTTTGTTGTTTTGGTTTGTTTTGGTTTTTTCAAGTTTAGGGTAAACCTGGTGATGCTCAGTATCTGCTCCTGATGGTACTCGACATATACAGTGCTGGTTAGCAAACTGTTTGTTGTTGGTCACATGCAGAAGAAGCACCTCAATACTTTTATTTTAATTCTTTGGTCCAGTGCTATTCTTATCCCTTCTTATAAGTGTCTTCAGATTCTGGAGCTTCTCAGTTCATCTTTACTTTCTTTGTCAGTTCTTGGTAAATTTTTTTAATTTACATTTCCTGAGTTCTCTAGGAGATTATGGGAAACAGAATTCATTCTCTCATAACACTTTTTTTGGGGGGGTCACACCCGGCAGTGCTCAGGGGTTATTCCTGGCTTCATGCTTAGAAATCACTCCTGGCAGGCTCAGGGGACCATATGGGATGCTGGGATTTGAACTGATGACTTTCTGCATGAAAGGCAAATGCCTTACCTCCATGCTACCTCTCTGGCTGATAACACTTTTTTGAAGTTATTTCATTTCATTGTTCTCATGTATGTGGAACTAAAAGAAATATTGACAAGATTGCTAGTTGTTACCCCACCCCCCATTCTTCCTGTGTAATCTTACCTGATCATAAGACCTACCCATTTCTGGGAGAGGGTCTTTGGAAGATAGCAAAAGGATTGCCTTAGGGGCAGGAAGGGGATTAAGGGAGGATTCAGCAAGAGAAAGGAGAAAGAGTTGGCAGGATGGGGAGTTAGAAGAGACAAAGTTGAAGGCAGGGCTAATAAGAGAGCATGCTTAAATAGGTTTAAGATTATAGGCCACACATGTTGGCAAGGACCTTAATAAAGCTTCTTGTCTCCTGAAACCTGACTGTCTGTGGATCATTTCCCTGCCACTATCCTGAACCCTCAGATCCGCTGACTGGAGGGAGTTGGAGGAGCATGGCCCAGGCCGGCAGAGAAAGGCCTCTCCATCCATCTCACCATCATCCACCTCCATTCAGGACTCAGTAATTAAT
Organism: Crocidura indochinensis; assembly: GCA_004027635.1. Taxonomy (NCBI): domain Eukaryota; kingdom Metazoa; phylum Chordata; class Mammalia; order Eulipotyphla; family Soricidae; genus Crocidura; species Crocidura indochinensis. The sequence goes on along the minus strand of PVKC010035510.1, from coordinate 9,400 downwards.
CTGTTATTCAATAACTAATCACCAAAATATTATAAAGACAAGCAAGACATAGGCTCCCTTGACTATAATATTTGCAAATACACCTTTGTGAATCTCTCCAAACTGCAGTATCAAGCCCCATGCAGGTGGATGGCAGGACTAGTACAAAGTTGTTTGTACCTAACTAACCTCTTTGGCCCATCAGCAAACTTTATCTTCCTTAGCTCCAGGGAAATTCAAGTGGGATGAAATTTGAGACAAAGATGGTGCAGGAACACTGACTAGAAAATTCTGCTTCTGCCAGAATTTGGTTCTTAATCCATTTTAGGGAAAGGCAAAATGAGAAGCAGAACTTAAAGAAAAGCTAAAAATGTAAAAATCTACATTCTATTTTGAACCCAACCATACACTAGTGATGTAACTATCACTTCCCCCTCTCACAGTGACTTCCCCATTTGCAACTCTGCAATTCTTTAGGTTTAAAATAGCCCTATCTTCAAACCTTGGGGTAGAAAAATCTGGCCCAGGGAGTCCAATTGCCCAACTCAATAATAATGATAATGGTAATTCTTTTTTTTTCCTCTGAAATCAAACTATACAATTTTGTGTGTAATGTTGAGATGAAAATGTATGCACCAGCGGCATTAAATAAATCATTGTCAGAATTCCTCACTTTTTAGCTGCAGTTCTAACCTTGTGTAGAATAGAGCAAGTTATTTAATGATGAATATTTTTTGACTTTCCGTCTGGATTTCTGCTCAATATTTAATAGAATAGTATTGCTATCTCTGACCATATCTTTACAAAAGGGATATGAAGTATTTGAACACAAACACTTTACACAAGGTCAGGTAGTTCCCTCTTTGAAGAAAGTATTTTGCAGAACTGTTTATTGTTTAGCACATTGAATGTGGTAAAATTGAATGTGGTGTTAGGGCAAAGAAATAATGGTAGTTCTTATACCATTTAAAATTTGTAAGATTTCATCTGCTTAAGAACCATCCCCAGTTAACATAATAATATAAGAATAGCTTTAAAGACATGCTCTTTTAAAACAATAATATAAGAAGAATATAAAAATCTCATTTAATTTTAAGAATTTGATATGTCATAGTGTGAGAGGGAAAAGCAGAAAGTACTGACTTGGGCTTAGAATACCTGTGTCTTAATTTTATTTTGCTCCATATTTACTTGGTGACCTTCACTAATTTGATTTACTCTATAAAGTTGTCTTTTCATACACTAAAAACGAGTAACAGGACAATTTGTAAGGCTTTTTTAAGTTCTGTGTTTTTATGGAGCCCCTATATCAGTTTCCTCTGGTCACCAAAATAAATGATCATATCCCGGTATCTTAACTAATAAAAAAATGTGGGGTGCAGAATGATAGTGTAGCTGGTAGGGCATTTGTCTTGACCTAGGTTTGATCCCAGATTCCATGTAGTCTCCAGAGCCTGTCAGGAGTGATTTCTGAGCACAGAGCCAGGAGTAACCCCTGAGTGCTGCCAGGTTTAGCCCAAGAAACAAAATATGTGTTTTTTCCCCTCAGGTTTGAAGAGCAAAGTAGAGACTAAGTTAATATGTGAAAATGGTCATGCTTTTTCTATGACTCCGAGATAAGTCTATTCCTTGACTCTTATTTATTGCCCCTAGCGCTTCTTGGCACTATTAGACCTGAATTTTGAATTTTTGCCTTATTGGCTCACATTGCCTCCTATACATTAGAATATTTATTTGCCCTTTTCTTATAAGAATGTTTCTAATAGCATACTTACCTGGCAGAGGCGATTCCATGATCACGAAAGTGGTCTCCCCAGGGTGAGGCTCGCCCATTGCACTCCGGGCATGCTGATCCCTGCAATTTCCCCAAATGTGGGAAATTCAACTGCGTAATTTATGGTAGTCGGGGACTGTGTGCAAGCTATCCCCTGGAAAAAAAAAGAAAATTTCTAATAGCACTTAGGGTTCACTCCATTATTCAGATTAATCTAATCTCAAACAGAATCTAGAGAAATAGTACGTGGTTTTAGGCATGCTGCTGACACCTGATACTGCATATGATGCCTTGAACAATGTCAGGAGTAATTCTTAATCAAAGAACTAGGTGTAAGCACTGGTATGGAGAGAGAGAGAAAGAGAGAGAGAGAATTTAAATAAATAATCTAATTATTTGACTTGGTAAAACTTTGTGGAATTTGTTGAGCCCAGACTCATGTTCAGTTTTAATCCAGTGTCCAAGTATTTCTGCTAGAAAGGAAGTAAGGCTAAAAGAAAAATTATCCAGGGCAGAGCAATAGCACATTCTCAAACTCAATTTACCTGGGGGCTGCTGGAGGCAAAGTCAGGGTGATTCTTGAGTGCAAAGTCAGTAGTAAGCCTTGAACATTGGGGGGGTGTGACCCAAACAACTAAAACAAAACAAAACAAAACAAAAAAGATTCCTCTAGGGCAGGGCCACAAAATGTTGTACGGAGGGCCATTTGCAGCCCGCATGCCTTGAGTTTGAGACCCCTTACCTTGCATGCAACCAACCCATTTTCTATTCCAGGCATCCATCTTATCTCTGAGATCTGCTAGGAATAATTTATAAATACAGAGTCAGGAGTAACCCCTGAGCACTGCTGAGTGTGGCCCCAAATCAAAAATAATCAACAAAACAAAAGATAAAAACTTTTTATGGGACCATGAAGAAAGATTTGGGGGATAGACAACTTAGTGTGCCTGGGCCAGTAGTTGGTCTTATGGCAAGATACTTCTTCATGGGTAGGGTTTCCCTGTTTTTAAGAACAAAGGTTTTTCCTTTTTATTTTATCCAACTTTTGCTGTGCCTAGGCAAAATAAACTTCTACCACTCCCTTTTATTGTTGTTTTAGTTTTTATTTTTCTTCTTTTTTATCTATAAAATTAAGAAGGAAAAAAGAAAGGATGAGGACCAGGGCCAAGTGGTCTCAGGTGCACTGGTAGAGGAAAAAAGGGACAGAACTAACATCCAAGCCACATTCAACAATAGAATTAAGAGACCAAAATTAACATCTAAACTTAAGTGGGCTTGTTATACTGGCAGACCAGAGGGCAAAGGATGATGATATAGGATGCACTCTGGGAACATTGATGGAGGGAAGTCGACACTGATGGTGGACATAGTCCTGATTGACTGTCTATACATAGTCCTGATTGACTGAAATACAATTTTGAAGGACTTTGTAGAGCACAATGGTTTCAATAAAATAAAAATGTAACAAAAGATAATTAGCCATATATTTTTTATATTAGATGATTTTTGTAGATACTTCCCATAGTACTTCCTAAGAATCTGGAACTTGACATCTGTGCTCTGGTAGATGTCAGAAAATAACAAACGTTATTGTGTGTGAATATAAAAAATGGAGCTGAAACCAACTTAGAAATTTTGTTTACTCAATAGTAATATAGAGCAATGCTTACTCAGTGTATGCCTGAAATTCTCAAATAATTTCTTTTTTTCCATCTCTCCTTCATCTCTCTTAGTATCACTCTTCAGTGTCTAAGTTACTCATCTTTTTTCCTCACATATGTTGATGCCTTTCTTCTAGGGTGGGGTTATGGGTTGTTGGTTGTATACTATAATTTTGCCTCCTGGAAGAATAAAGATAGAGACTATAAAGGGAATCACCTGTGGCTATCTGTCTTTTGGCTGTATTTCCCTGTTGAGGTTCTTATGGAAATAGAAATGATGCTGCAAAATATGACAGAGGGAAACCATAGAAAGTTGCTCTATCCTCTCTGTGGCAAGATTCTGCCCCTAATGAGCTTTCCCTGACCTCTGAGACTTAGGAAACAAATGAGCAAATATTTACTTATGTTTCCAAACCACTGTACACCTTCTTCCTTACCTTGGCTGGGAGAAAGGGAAGTAGGGTGTTTTTTTGAGTAGACACCCAAAGTCAACAAGAGTAACGTCAGGTGAGAGAACTCAATCAGGCTCCTAAGTCATTGGGGTCCTTCTGAAGACTTCCTATTTCCCTGTTCCTGATCTGAGCCTGGACTCTAGCCCAGCATTTTTATAGAATGTGGTCACTGGAAAAAAAAATTATGCTCTGTGATCTTGAATTTAAACTTGTGCCTAACATTTCTTCTTCCCATTTTTGATGAGGTTAGATGTATTTTTTCTTGTTAAGTTTTGTCAGTACCTTGTATATCTTAGATATTAGTCCCTTATCTGATGGGTACTGGATAAATAGTTTTTCCCATTCTGTGAGTGGCCTTTGTGTCCTAATCACTATTTCCTTTGTGGTGCAGAAGCTTCTCAGTTTAATATAATCCCATTTTTTTTTATTTCTGCTTCTACTTGTTTAGACAGTGCTGTTTCCTTCTTGAAGATTCGTTTAGTCCCAATGTCATGGAGTGTTTCACCTACATGTTCTTCTATATACCTTATGGTTCCGGGTATGATACTAAAGTCTTTAATCCATTTTGATTTGACCTTTGTGCATGGCGTTAGATGGAGGTCTAAGTTCACTTTTTTGCAACACCACTTGTTGAAGAGTTTTTACATGAACAGAAAAAATACAGATTGCCAAAAGGCACATAATAAAATGCTCCATGTTGCTAATCATCAGGAAGATGCAATTCAAAACAACAATGAAGTACCATCTCATACCACAGAGATTGACACACATCACAAAGAATAAGAAAAATCAGTGTTTGCAGGGATGTAGGAGAATGGAACTCTCATTCACTATAGGTGGGAATGCTGTCTGGTCCAGCCTTTCTGGAAATCAATATGAAGATTCCTCCAAAAACTGGAAATTGAGTTCCCATATAATCCATCTATACCATTCCTAGGTATAGGAACACAAAAGCACAATACAAAAATGCCTTTTGCACACCTATATTCATTGCAGAATTATTTACAATAGCCAGAATCTGGAACTAACCCAGATGCCCAACAACAGATGAGTGGCTAAAGAAACTGTGGTGTATATACACAATGCAATACTAGGCAGCAGTCAGACAAGATGAAGTCATGAAATTTCCTATACATGGATGGACATGGAAACTATTATGCTGAGTGAAATAAATCAGAGGAAGAGAGTTAGACACAGAATAGTGTCACTCATCTATGGGTTTTAAGAAAATAAAAGATATTATTGCAATAATACCCAGAGACAATAGAGATAAAGGCTGGAAGGACCAGCCCATATTATGAAGATTGTCACAAAGAGCAGTGAGTCCAGTTAGAGAAAAACTACACTGACAACTATCATTACAATAGTAGTGAGAGAGAGAAATAGAATGCCTGTCTAGAAAACAGATAGAGAATGGAGGAGAACAGAAATGGGGAGCATTGGTGGTGGGAAGGTTGCACTGGTGAAAGTGGGTGTTCTGTTTTATAACTGAAACCCAACTACAAACATATTTGTAATCATGATGCCTAAAGATATTGTTTTAAAATATAAATGCGTGCTTACCTAAACCCTGACATCCTTCTTTCTTTTTTCTCTTTCTTCTTTCTTTCTTTATTCCTTTCTCTTTTTCATCTTTCTTTCTCTTTCTTTAACACATATGATTGTACACTTGGCATTTCTCATGGCTCTTTTCTCAGGAATTACTTCTTGGATGTTCAAATGATGCTAGAATTTTAACCTGGGCTGGCCTCATGCAAAGCAAACATTCTACCTGCTGAACTGTCTTTCTGGTCCCAGCCACTATAATTTTTATCTCTGTAATGGTACACAGTATTCTTTACTGTTATGTATATATTAGTTATGACTTCTATTTTTAGTTGTCTGCACTATGTAGAATGAGGATAATATTAATAAATAAAGAATTTAAACCAGTTTCATGAACTAGCAATCTGGTTGTTCCCTGCTAGGTCTTAGAAAATCTCAAATAAAATCAACTTTAGATAAATGATATTAGTATTGTTTCTCTTCTTTCTATATAAACTACTCAGAATTTTGGAAGCTATACTTCCATAATTTAAGGCGAATAAATTATTTATTTGGCATTTTTTACTCAGAACAAAACTGAGTAAAAATCTAGATAAAGGCAGTACATATTCAAAGGGTTAGAAGAGACAGAAAAAGGAATATTCCATGTGCAAATCATGTTCTATTCTCAGAATAATAGAAACAACAAAACTATCTCATCTCCAAAAATAATCCTTCTACTTATTGTTTCTGTTACTTTCTCTCTGGTATCCCTTCATAGTTTTTATCCCTTCTAAGTGTTAGTTTTGTATATATACATATACATAGATGTATATATATACATATATATATAAATTTCTGAAATTCTATAATGTTGCATACCAAATATATATATATATATATATATATATATTAAAATAGTTCGTTGCCAAAAGATAACTCAAAAAGATGATGCACTCTATGAAGAGGCCCGGATTTCATACTTAGAACCAGGGTATTTCTGGGGAGTGATCCCCAAACAAAGAATCCAGAGTAGCCTCTGAAAGTCACTAGTTCTAACATAGAACAAAACAAGGAAGAAATCAAAATGGGGAAATTGGTATTGTTGGCCTTTGCATGTGAGGTCAGCCACAGAAAATGTGTTTTCTTCTGAGTAGTAGCAGTATCAGTAGGATAAAACACAGTGCTTATAAAAGCTAAAAAGAGGGGGGAGAAGTTAAAATAGAATTGTGCCTACCGAGAGGTAGGATGTGGGGAGGAGAGAGAAACCTGGAACTTTGATGGAGGGAAAGAGACATTGGTGAAGGTATTGTACACATGAAACTCGTCATGAATAACTTTATAACTCAATGATTTAAACAGAAACAAAGGGAAAAAAACAATTACACAAATAAAACTCCTGACCTGTATAAATTTGCTTCTTTCTTGAAAAATACTTTCCTCTTGGTGATTTAAACTGACCCTGTACTTCTAAGACTGATGATAGAGGAAGAACCTCCCAAAGTCTCCATGGGGAATACTGAAAGCTTGGCTGGGCTTAAGCAAGTACCTTGCAGTTTACTCAGAGATGTTCTTACTGGTAATGAAACTGGATTCATAGGAAGAACCTCAGAGACAGATCCTGAATTTTTATATCTCAGTTCCAAGTTCCTGATCTTTTACACTTCATTTAGTCAGAACAATATTAAGGCTGCTGAGTGGCTTAAGAAAACATTACTGGAAATTATTATGAAACTTTTTGTGGACATAAAATAGGAAAACAAGGAAGTCTTTATGTGCATAAAGAAAAAATACCTAATCAAATTTCCTGAATATAAATCCAAACATAGAGAAGGATCTTGTAACTTATTGACAGATTTCAATTAGGAATATTTGCCTACAATTCTCACCTTGTCCTTTCCATGCTTATGGAAATAATTATGTATTTTTACATTAAATTGAATTTATACTACCTACCTTGTAGACATTTTGCACCAAATGCAACATGGAGTGAGAAAGCTCCTAGGGCAGTGACTACTGTGCAAAGATACATAACAAGTAGCCATTGTAACTATGTTTGATAACTGCAGAGTGATCTTAGCTGCAGAGTTATACTCTAACTTTAAGAATTTATTTAATTTTAGCAAAGTTAACATTTCCCTGTATCTTAGGTTTAATTCTGTATGAATATATATATCATATATTTTTAATATATTATTCTAATCTCATAGGTATTTTCTTGTACCTTGTCTCTGATATGAGTTTGATATATATGATCAAAAAAATCATAGATAGTTTGGAAAGGTAAATTTGTCCTACTTTATCTGTTTTATTCTAGCCCTTTAGGTTGGCTTCCTCTGTCTGTACTGCAGGTATCAATTAGACTATAGAAAAGAGTGATAAATACCGGGATTTCCCCTGCTTCCTTCTTGGCCAAGGTTGCATTCAGGTCTTATCTCTGCCCAGATACAAAATGGGCCTTGAACTTCTGATTTCAACTTTGCTCCAGCCCTTTGAACTTGTACTACTTCCTCTTGTTGATAGACAGATTTTCTTAAAACTCTGATTTGGAAGACATTCTTTTTTTAATGTTTTTAGTTTTATTAATTAATCTAAACACTGTGGCTATGAAGTTGTTCATAATACAGTTGGTTTTTAACACAGATGCAATTATCTATGCTTGAATTTCAGTCGTGCAATGTCCAACACCCTTCACCAGTGCACATGTCCAATCAATGTCCCCAATCTTCACCTTCCCTGCCTATGGGCAAATATTTTCTTCTTTCTCTCTCTCTCTTTTTCTCTCTCTCATCTCACTTCCTTTCTTTATTTTCTTCCTTTTAGACACTGTGATTTGCAATATTGTTATTGAGGGGTAACATGCCTATAACATTATCTCCTTTCTTTTAGCACTCAATATTTTTCCAGAGTGATCATTTACAACTATCATTTTCATGATAGTCCCTTATCTGTCCTAACTGCATTCTCCTGCTATTTGTGAGAAGCTTCCTACCATAGACTAGAAATTATCACTATATTACCTTTTTTTAAAATCCCACAAACTAGTGTAATCATTCTGTCATCCCTATCCCTCTGACTCATATTTTTTCCAAAATAATATTTTCCATGCCCTTCTATGTGCAAGTGAATTTCATAACTTAATTTTTCCTAATGGCTGTGTAATATTCCATTGTGTAGATGAGCCACAGTTTCTTTATCCACTTATCTGTTCTCAAACTCTTGGATCATTTCCAGATTCTAATTTTTGTGAGTAGTGCCACTATGTGCATAGGGATGCAGAGAGCTTTTCTACATTGTGTTTTTGTGCTTGAAAGACATATCCCTTGGAGTCTTACTCCTGGGTGATATGAAAGTCCAATTTATAGGTTTTTCTGCTTTATTTTTAATAATTTTACAAACATGTTCATAATTTGGTTTCAGTCATAAAATGTACAACCCCTTTCACCATGCATTTTTCCCACTAATGTCTCCATATCCCTCCCCCCCTTCCCCCTGCCTTTCTTCAGGACAGCTATTCTATTTCTCTCTCATAATATCATTGCCATGGTTGTTGTTAATGTGGTTATTTCTCTAATTATGCTCACCACTCTTTGTGCTAAGCTTCATGGGCTTATCCTTCTGGCTCTCATCTCTATTGTCTCTAGGTATTATTACCATACAGTTTCTTATTTTTCTTCAAACTATAGATGAGTGATACTAGTCTATATCTATCTCTCTCCCTCACTCCCTCTCTCACTCAGCATAATAGTCTCCATGTCCATCCATGTATAGGAAAATTTATCACTTCATTTTTCCTAAAGCTGCATAGTACTCCATTGTGTAGATGTACCACAGTTTCTTTAGCCACTCATCTGTTGTCAGGCACCTGGTTTATTTACAGATTCTGGATATTGTAAATAGTGCTTCAATGAACATAGGAATGAAGAGGGTATTTTTTATTGTATTTTTCTGTTCCTAAAGTATATCCCGAATAGTGGAGCTCATTTTCCAGGGGTTTTTTGTTTTTTGTT
>PVKC010035509.1:0-13407 GCA_004027635.1 Crocidura indochinensis | reverse complement strand
GCTTTATGTGACAGATGCATATCCTTTCTGGTTGATAGTAATGAGCTGATTGCTTTTTTTTTTTTTTTTTAGTTTTTGTTTTTTGGGCCACACCCAGCTGTGCTCAGTGGTTACTCCTGGCTCTGTGCTCAGAAATCGCTCATGGCAGGCTCCGGGAGACAAGATGGAATTCCTAGGATCGAACCTGGGTCTGTCCTGGCTCAGCAGCCTGCAAGGAAAATGCCCTACTGCTGTGCTATCACACCAGTCCATGAGCTGATTTCTAAGCAGTTTCTGTCTTATATGTAAGGCATCAATTACTTCCAAGACAGGTATAATTACTAAGTAGTTACCTGTTTTTTTGCTTGTTTTTGGTTTTGGGTTTTGGGTCACACCTGGCATCGCTCAGGGGTTACTCCTGGCTCTATGCCCAGAAATCACTCCTGGCAGACTTAGGGGACCATATGGGATGCCAGGATTTGAACTACTGACCTTCTGCATGCAAGGCAAATGCCTTACCTCCATGCTATCTCTCCGGCCACAAGTAGTTACTTCTTGAGCAATTACTTTCTGAGTTCTGGAATTGAATAGTATCTAAATCAGCATTTTTTAATTTATTTTTTATTTTTTTTATTTTAATAAGGAAGTATTACCCTTCTAAACTCAAACACATTCAATGTTTAGTATAGTACATCAAAGGTATATCTTGTTCTTTACAGTAAGTTCTCTGAAAACATTATAACATAATTACAGGATACACACAAAATTAAATATATCAGCATGATGCAACTATTCAGTACTGCATACAGTGCATTATTTATAAGACATCACAAGGACACAATTCCTTTTTTTTTGGTTTTTGGGCCACACCCAGTGCCACTCGGGTTACTCCAGGCTATGCACTCAGAAGTCACTCCTGGCTTGGGGGACCATATGGGAAACCGGGGGATCAAACCACGGTCCGTCCTAGACTAGCGCAGGCAAGGCAGGCAGGCACCTTACCTCTAGTGCCACCGCCTGACCCCCAAGGACACAATCCTTATAAATTAACATAGGTTGTTGTTCTCAGGTTTGTGCTATTTAGACCTGTTAGTAATAGTGATCATTTTTTTTTAAGGTTTGGAGTCAAAGGAGCACTGTAAAAACAATGTTAGTGTGGCAATTATCGTTTGCATGGGCCCACCAAAATATGGGGGTCGTGGAAAGGAAAAACTTTGACCTAAGTACAAGGAGACCCTACCCCTGAAGTTTCCTGACAGAAGACCATTTCTAGGCGCCAGGTCAACCAGTATGTCCAATCCCAGTCATTGTCTGCAGTGCCCATACCTTTCACAGTCTCTATTGTTGATCTCATGCTTCTGCATTAAAGGTCCTGCAATCTGTACATCCCACATTGAAGTCAGGATGGTGCAGAGCGGCTAAATCAGCATTTTATTTGACTGTGGCAGTTTTGGCAGGATCCTTTTTATTTTTTATTATTGATTTTTTATTGTTATTTTGGGGCCATCACCAGTGGTGCTCAGATTCCCTTGGCTTTAGTACTCAGAGATTGCTCTTCACCATGATAGAGGAACCCATGGTACTGGGTCTTGAACATGAGCCTCCTGCAGGGGAAACATGCATGAACCATGCACTGGAAAGCCTTTAATTTGCCAAGAGAAGGAAAGATGATCATTGAGTAACTGCATACTGGGAACTAAGCATTATCTTTTAATCCTTCCAGCACACCTATGAGGCAGGTATTCACCTGCTCTGAGGACAGGAGAATAGTTGGGCACCCTGGATTTTCTTGTGTCAACCCAGAAATACTTTCTGTTTTGCAGCTACATCTGGCAGTGCTCAGGGCTTATTTCTTGCTCTGCACTCAGGCATCATCTTGACAGGGTTTGGGGGACCAACAGGTGCCAGGGAATGAGCCTGGGAGCTTCCAGGCTGTGTATAAGCAGGTCTTTTCCCTCTATACTATCTTTCTGAAACTAGACATAACTTTTGTCTGGGCTGTTATTTTGACTTTTCTCTTTAATATCCCTTTAAACATTTTATAATGGAAAATTTCAAATATATACAAAAACACAGACTGTTTCATGAAGCCAGGTATACTTAGCACCCAGTTTTAACAGTTTAATTTTGGGAGTGGAGAGCTCAGTGTTGGGGATTGAACACAAGACTTCACACAGGTAGGACAGGTGTTCTACCATAGAGCTTCATCCTCTAGTCCAGGACTTGTCTTTTTAATTTTTATTTTATTTATTTATTTATTGGGTCACACCCGGTGACGCTCAGGGGTTGCTCCTGGCCATGTGCTCAGAAATCACTCCAGGCTTGGGGGATCATATGGGACGCTGGGGGATCGAACTGAGGTCCATCCTAGGTTATCGTGTTCAAGGCAAACACCCTACTGCTTGCACCACCGCTCTGGCCCCTTATTTTATTCTTAGGATTTTGGGCCACACCTACTGGTGCTCAGAGTCCTCCTGACTTACGGGACCATAAGGGATACTGGACATAGAACCCAGGTCAGCAGTGTGCAAGGCAAATGCCTACCTGCTATACTGTCTCTCTGACTCTCAGGACTTATCTTTTTAGTTGCTTATAATACCCTGAACTATATTACTTAAAATTAATAAAAAATGCTTGATATCAAGTATCCATCAATTCCTTTATCTCTTGTAGTGCTTCAAAAAGTAAAGGTAAAGGGTTAGAGCAATAGTACAGTAGATAGAGTATTCACCTTGCATGTGGCTATTCAGGTTCAATTTCCTGTACCACATGGTTCCTGAATTCTGTAGATTATGGCCCCAGCACTGCCAGTTTGTCTCAAACAGAACCTATTCTTGGCCCCATTGACTGAGAGATGAGGGAGATCCTTCTGTCCTTTTGAGCATTGCTTTGAAGACCTTTCGTTATTTCCTCTCTTCCCCAAAAAGTCAAGACATTAATTGCCAGGGTCATAGCTCAAGAGAATGGAACACATCTCTAACCTCTCTGAGGCTTGAAATTTATATAACACGATGACCTCCTTAGCACCACCAACCTAGAAATTCAGGAGGGTGGGATTCTACTCTTTCAGTATAAAGTAAGTACTTTAAAGTCGTATTCATAAAAAAAAGTCATATTAATAGTCACCTTTAATTAGTTCAAAGATTCTATACCAAGAAAGAGGCTAAGTGAGTTGATGTCCTGTGCTTTATTAGTCCTGGGACCAGGTATAATGGCTGGTTCTTCAGCCCTATATATTTTTTCTTTTCTTTCTTTTTTTTTTTTTTTTTTTTGGTTTTTGGGCCACACCCTGTGATGCTCAGGGGTTACTCCTGGCTATTCGCTCAGAAGTCACTCCTGGCAGGCACGGGGGACCATATGGGGAACCAGGGATCGAACCTTGGTCCGTCCTAGGTTAGCGCAGGCAAAGCAGGCACCTTACCTCCGCGCCACTGCCCAGCCCCTTCAGCCCTATATTTTACTAGATTAGCTGTATTCTTCATATTTTCTTTTTTTTTAATTTTTTAGTTTTAATTATGAGAACAATGATGCAAGAGGACAAGGTAAAATTACAGTGGAAGGACAATCGCCCATAAACAGAGTTCTCAGAAGAAATCCCCTTGCTGACACCTAAATATTGAACTTACAGTCAAAGAACATTAAGAAAAATGAGGCAGAACCCATGTACAATTACTTTGTCCACAGTCCCCAGATTGTAGTACATTGTTACATTTCTTAGCAGTACACAAAGCAATCTAAAGCCATGAAATTTATGTGACTCCTTAAACATTGAAGTCATAGTATTTTTTTTTATTTCATGCACATGCATATTAGTTTAAGTTAACCTCAAATGTTTAAGAGGTTTTTTTTTTTAAGGGTTAGGGTACAAAGGGCACAGTAAAAACAATGTTAGAGTGGCAAATATTGTTTGCATAGGCTCACTAAAATATGGGGAACATGGAAAGGAAAAGCCTTGGTCTAAAAACAAGTAGACCCTACCCCTGTATTCTTCATATTTTCTAATCACATAGTCCCCCTAGGGGAAACCTTGGAAAAATGCTCCACTATCCTCTATAAAAGTAGAACAATTTGCAGCTTTTATGATTCTGGCTGGCAAAGAGTAGGTGTCAGCGGAGATGGTAGGGGTGGGTGGCTGCAAATAGTAGAAGTAAAAATGCTACAAATACCACAAAAGACAGAAAAGAAAAATCAAGAAGGAAACAGTTTGTCTTAAGTTGATGAGAATGCTAGGTTCCAGTATTACTTTGGGCCCTGTTTGAGTGATTATTTAAAAACGTATTGAGTACCATGGGCAAGACTTTGCAGTAAGTGAAAGAACCAACATCAGAAAGATCCACATTCTTGTGGAGCTGGGGGCTGCTGTCTGTAATCACTAAATGATGGCAGAACTGTGCTGCTTCTGAGGAAACATCCTTCCTTGTGAAATGGTTCATTCGTGAATTTCTGATCTGAGAAGCACATCTGTTTTTCTGATTTAAGGTGCCAGTGATGATGCAGTCAGCTGTTCAGTGATGCTGGAAATTCTTCACGTCTTGTCGACATCTTCAGAACCCTTACAGCATGCTGTCATATTTCTCTTTAATGGTGCTGAGGAAAATATCTTGCAAGTGAGATTCGCCTATTTCAAGTACTTGAGGCATTTTGATTATTCATTTGAATGATACCATAGTGACATGGAAAAGAAAGAGCATTTCTAGCAGTACCTTAACCAGGTCACAGCTGGGGAAGAAGAAGATAGTCCAGAGATTATGGTCCCTTGCATATGACTCATCTTGGCTTAATCCCTAATTCTTCATATTGCCCCCAAGTACTGTCAGGAATGATTCTTGAGCACCTCCGGGTATGGTCTCAAGACAGAAAAGAAACAAAAACAAGGAAAGAATTAATCCACAGCTGGACCAGAGAATTCATTGACTGGAACACATGCTTTGCTAGCAGGAGACATAAGATTCAATCCCTGGCACCACATGGTCCACTGAGAAGTGCCAGGAGTAACACCCTCCTTCCCCCAGAACAGAGATGGGAATAAACTGAGCACACTTCTGTAGCCCACAAATCATTGACAGCAACTTCTATTTTCATCATCGGAATTCACTCTTCAATTTAGAACAGACCCTCTTATCAGTTAAATTCATAAAAGAGTTCACTTAACTTTTCATCTCTGTTTATCTTTGACCCAATAACTTACGTTTTGAGCCTGCACACACCCAGTGATATGGGTCAACCCTTCTCTGCTTTTGTTTTGCCCTATATTTTGCACAGCTCCATATTTAATAAGAATGTTATTTGTCACCACTTATGGAAATCAAGTTGCCTTCTATGATGGGTAATTTTCCACTGAGAAAACATCATAGCCATTGTGCATAGGGAAAGTGAGAAACACATAGATAATCTTAGATTGTGCCTTTGAGAAAGGTTATTTTGTTGATCTGTTCCCCTCAACAGTGCAGACATCCTATGTTCAAAATAAAGTCTAATGATTTAATATTGTTTAAGCTATATCTACTTTGTTTCCTTCTATTTTAGGCCAGTCATGGTTTCATTACGCAGCACCCCTGGGCCAGCTTGATTCGTGCATTTATTAACCTAGAGGCGGCAGGTGTAGGAGGAAAGGAACTTGTGTTTCAAACAGGTATGTGAGGCTGGGTGTTGTATAAAAGATTATCTAAGCGATTCTTGTTTTTATAGTAGTGGAAAACTTTCAGGACTGGAGAGATAGCACAGTGAGTAAGGTATTTACCTTGTCCACAAGGCCATGTGGGTTTGTTTCCTGCACCCTATGTAGTCCCCTGAACCCTGCCAGGAATGATTCCTGAGCACAGAGCCAGGAATAATCCCTGAGCCACCTGTATGGCCCAAAACAAAAAAACTAGAACATTTTAAAAGTACATAATGATTCTTCGGTTCGAATCCTGGTGCCCCATATGGTCCCCCGTGCCTGCCAGGAGCAATTTCTGAGCATGGAGCCAGGAGTAACCCCTGAGCACTGCTGGGTGTGACCCAAAAACCAAAAAAAAAAAAAAAATAAATAAAAGTACATAATGATTCTAAAAAAAGTAGTTTTATCTTATCCCAAATTTTAAGAAAGTATTAATTTGAATATCATAAAACTAGGATAACATGAATCAGAATTTGACACATTAGTCTGGGTATAATAAAATAGGTGTGGGGCCCGGGAGATAGCACGGAGGTAAGGTGTTTGCCTTTCATGCAAAAGGTCATCGGTTCGAATCCTGGTGCTCCATACGGTCCCCCGTGCCTGCCAGGAGCAATTTCTGAGCATGGAGCCAGGAGTAACCCCTGAGCGCTGCCAGGTGTGACCCAAAAACCACACACACAAAAAAATAGGTGTGGCCCTAGTGATAGATAGCACAGAGGTAGGGCGTTTGCCTTGCATGTGGCCAACCTGGGATGGATTTGGGTTCAATCCCTGGCATCCCATATGCTCCCCCCCCAGCCTTCTAGGAGTGATTGCTGAGTGCAGAGCCAGGAGGAGTAACCCCTGAGTGCTGCCAGGTGTAGCCCAAAACCTAACAAAGAAAAAAAGAAATTGGACTAAGGTATTTCATTCAATAATGTAGAATCTGCCATGAGTTTTAATAATGAATGTGTTGGGGCATAAGTGGATTAGGGGAGGCAACTTAAAATAATAAGGCAGGGGCTGGAGATTTAGTACAGCAGGTAGGGCGTTTGCCTTACATATACCCACCTGACTAACTACTGTGTGTGGCCCAATTAAAAATAAATAAGGTAGCTTGTTTTTAGCACTCTTTGAAGACATGGTATTTTTAGATTATAAAGCTACTATAAACACTAAGTGTGTCTTCATAGCCTATGCAGTACAGTGTTTTACAGTTTTCAATGTATTTTAAACTTTTTTTATTTTTGTATTTTAAACTTTAATTGTTCAAAATGAACGCTAGTTTTATCATGTAAGCAGTTGAGATTGTCATGAAGTCAGGAGTAAAGTTCTACTTCTTTTTCAATTTTCAAAGCTTTACTTCTCTTAGTCTTCATCTACTAATGAATAGAAGCTGGTTTCTAATTTTGAAAGGAATAAGTAGATGTTGAACTGTTACCCACTGATCTCTAATTCTTGCAAGTCAGACAGGATAGGAGGAGAATTTATGTTAACCACCAGTCAGGAAAAGAAAGTTCTATATGGCAAGTGAATACTGCCCTTTCTTTGGTGAAGTAGCAAGGCAGAAGGCAGAAATTTTCCTTTTTTCTTTTCTTTTTAAAATATATTCAGACCACTGTGAATGACAAGACTTTCACAGTTGTATTTCAGGTATATAGCGACAGTGAATTAGGGCCATTCCCACCACCAGTGTTGACCTCCCTCCACCATAGTTCCCAGTATACATCCCACAAAAAGTTTTTCTTTTGTGTAAGTGGTCTCTATATTTTTGCTGCATATATAGCCCTCCTTTACATTTATGATTTAGCACTTTGCACCTCTTGATAGGGAAGAGCCAGTCCTAACATTTAGACTATACCTCTGGAAGTTTTTCTGTGTATATATTTAGTCACTCATATACAACTTACATGTAATATTGTTTTAATGTATTAAGTTAGTAAATATGTCAATACATGTATATTATCATAATGTTACTATATTTAATTAAAGAGATTACAATGCAGTTATTTAATGTTATGAGATCTTGGCTCAAGTGAATTCCTTTATTGGCTCAGGAATCACTCCTGGGAGATTTGGGGACTATATGAAATGCCAGGGATCAAACTTGGGTAGGCTGCATGCAAGACAAATACTCTACAAGCTGTGCTATTAACTCTGGCCCCTATTTAAAAATGTTTTTTTTAAATGATAGGCATCAATTAGAAGATTGATTCTATGAGTGATGACTTTACTATTTTTCCTTTACATCATTAGTTTAGTCCTCCTTATGAAATCATGTTCAACAAACATGATTTTTCTCTGTTTTTTTTTTTTTGTTCGTTTTTTTTTTTTTTTTTTGGTTTTTGGGCCACACCCGGTGACGCTCAGGGGTTACTCCTGGCTATTCGCTCAGAAGTCGCTCCTGGCAGGCACAGGGGACCATATGGGGAACCGGGGGATCGAACCGCGGTCCGTCCTAGGTTAGCGCAGGCAAGGCAGGCACCTTACCTCCAGCACCACTGCCCGGGTCCCTTTTTCTCTGTTTTTAAAAAAAAATTATTTTTAGTTTTTTTTGTATTTTTAGTCACACTTAACAGTGCTTGGTGTTTACTTACTTCTGGCTCTACAAACTCAATGATGATTCCTGATGGGCTCAGTGGACCAAATAGGGTGCCAGAGATTGAACCCAGATTGAATTTGTGGAAGGCAGAGCTCCAGTAGCGCTATCGGTTAGCACGCGGTACTTATATTAATGTGTGGAAGGCAAATGTTCTATCCACTGTACTATCAACTCTGACCCCTGTTTAAAAATCTTTTTAAGGGAGCCAGGAGGTGGCGCAGGAGGTAAGGTGCCTGCTGCCTTGCCTGTGCTAGCCTAGGACGGACCATGGTTCGATCCCCCGGTTCCCATATGGTCCCCCGTGCCTGCCAGGAGCGACTTCTGAGCGCATAGCCAGGAGTAACTCCTGAGCGTCACTGGGTGTGGCCCAAAAGCCAAAAAAAAAAAAATCTTCTTAAAATTTTAGGCACCATAATTTACAGTAGTATCAACAATAGGATTTATGTGTACAGTGTTCCAGCACCATGCCCTCCACCTGTGTCCCCCCAAGATAACCATTCCTGAAGAAAAGTCCCACCTCACCCAACTGGTACCTCATTTTTGTGTACTTTTACCTATTGCAAAATTTCCTTGGGCATGTTGAAGCCCTTCGCTCCTGTTTTAGAGGTAGTTCTTGTGAGCAATAGTCTTCCCACTTCTCTAGATTTGCCCTTATGAAAGTCACATTTGTAAATTCAGTGGCAGTTTGTAGGCCTCTTTTTACTTCCCTTCTATAATCATATTCATTGCATTCTGCCCCCCCCTTTTTTTTTTTGGTTTTTGGGTCACACCCAGCACTGCTTAGGGGTTACTCCTGGCTCTATGCTCAGAAATTGCTCCTGGCAGGCTCAGATGACCATATGGAATGCCGGAATTTGAACCACCTTTCTTCTGTGTCTAAGGCAAATGCTATCTCTTTGGCCCCGTGCCACCCCCCCCCCTTTTTTTTTTGGTTCCATTGTTTCTTCTGCTTGTTGAAACTACCAACTCAAGTAGTGCAGTGAGAATCATGTTGTGTGACTAAGTGGGGTCTGCTCCACTGGACTTCTGGGAACTTTGACTTTTCAATTTTAGCACTGTCATGTGTATACTCTTTTGTATTAAGGAATATTGCACTTATATTTTTATAGTAGGAATGGATTTGTTTTGTTCTGGCGTTACACCTGCCAGTGTGCCTCTCAATGTTTGGGGAAGGCTCTGTGTTTCCAGGGATTGAACCTGGAGCTCCTGAAAGCAAAGCATGCATTTCAATTCATTTTGCTCTCTGACCTGGGGCTCACTATTCTAAATTTATTTTGCTACAACTGGTGGTGCTCAGGGGTTACTTTTAGCTGTGTACTCAGAAATTACTCCTGTCAGAGTTAGGGGACCAGATAGGATGCTGGGGATAGACTAATGCACATTGGCCACGTGCAAGGCAAAAGTCCTATACTGACTGTGCTATTGCTCTGGCCCTGAACGAGGATTTTTAAAAATAGTTTTTTTTTTCTTTGGTTTTTGGGTCACACCCGGCAGTGCTCAGGGGTTACTCCTGGCTCCATGCTCAGAAATTGCTCCTGGCAGGCACTGGGGACCTTTTTTGGGCACCGGGATTCGAACTGATGACCTTTTGCATGAAAGGCAAACGCCTTACCTCCATGCTATCCCCCGGGCCCCTAAAAATAGTTTTTAAGGGTCTAGAGCAGGGGTCCTCAAACTTTTTAAACAGGGGGCCAGTTCACTGTCCCTCAGATCATTGGAGGCCGGACTATAGTAAAAACAAAAACTAAGAACAAATTCCTATGCACACTGCATATATCTGATTTTGAAGTGAAAAAGCAAAATGGGAACAAATACAGTATGTGGCCCGCGGGCCGTAGTTTGAGGACCACTGGAGAAAGAGAGCATAGCAGTAATGTGTTTGCCCTGCATTTTTAAAAATAGATTTTAAGGGTCTAGAGAGATAGCATAGCAGTAAGGCGTTTGCCTTGCATGCAGCTGATCCAGGATGGACAGTGGTTCGAATCTCAGCATCCCATATGGTTCCCCTCTCCGCTTCTTCCTGTGTGTGCCAAGAGCGATTGCTAAGCCCAGAGCCAGTAGTGAACCCTGAACACTGCCAGGTGTGGCTCCAAAACAAAACAAAACAAAACCAAAAAAAAGTATAAAATATTTATTGATAGAATTACAGATGTGCAGTATTCATAACGCATGAAGCAATCAGGGCTTATAGGAAATGTTGAACCTTTAGAAATGTGATGTATTTACATATGTGTTAACTGATTTTGCTTATCTATTAGATTTACAAAAAAATATGAACTAACGCCAAATCTCTTTCTACATACACGCGTCAGTTTGTTTCCTAGTGTTCTCCATTCTAATGCTCACTCTTGACTGAGTTTTTGCATGGATCTGAATCTAGAAGTTAGTTTATCATGATCCTGACTTTCCAACTAAAATAGAAAATTTTAAAATGGCTCTATGAGCATTATAGCCACATGCAAATCATGGGTCTTAACCACTCACTGTAGTATCATTCTGGGTCATTCCCATCCTTTTTCCATTCTGTAGTTTTACTTCTTTTGAAAGATTCAAAACCCTTTCTTCTTCTGTGTTTAATCTTTTATCAGATCGTCTATTAAAATTCTTTTCAATTATTTTTTAGTCTTAGAATTTTCATTAAGCTTCTGTTTTTTTTCTTCTTAAATTGTACTTGTGTGGTTAAGTTATTGCTATCATTAGTTTGATATATTGATTCTAGTGTCTAGGTAATCTAAGTGTCTTTTCTAGAAGTATTTCTCTACCTTTCCGTTCCTAGTCACGTATCATATTTTCTGTAGTTAAGCAATTTGATTATTTGCTTATAAAGTTGTAGAGCTATTTATATTCTTAAATTCTTTTACCCAGGGGCCGGGTGGTGGCGCTGGAGGTAAGGTGCCTGCCTTGCCTGCGCTAGCCTAGGACGGACCGTGGTTCGATCCCCTGGGTCCCATATGGTCCCCCAAGCCAGGAGCGACTTCTGAGCGCATAGCCAGGAGTAATCCCTGAGCGGCACTGGGTGTGGCCCAAAAACCAAAAAAAAATTCTTTTACCCATATTAATGCTTGCCTTATCCTTACTATCTTTCTGACCCTGAAGCATATTAATAATTGCTTAATCTAGCTACATTAGTTAAACTTCTGCTAAATTTTGTTGTAACAAGCTGTTTTGTGAATCGCTGTTTTGATTCTTAATAAATTGCAGTTTATGTATATTTCATGTGTCTTACTCAGTCTCTTGGTGAAAGTCAGAAAAAGGGATGGGCCATGTAATAGCTTGCATATGTGTGTGTGTGTGTGTGTGTATGATGTGATCTTGAACCCAGTGCCTAACATAGCCAAGGCATGACTCACAATATCCCTTGTGTTTTCTCTTAAGTCTTCTTGGCTGTGATTCTTAACTTTCCCACTCACAGTCGATTGACCAAAGCAGTTCATGTAGTTAGGCCTGCAGTTAATAGGCCTCAGAGGCAGAATCAAGAAAAATGTTCTAAATTCCATGGAGAGGAGTAAATGATTGACAATACAGTTTATGTGACTATACAGAAATAAATGCTTAACGTTAAAAAAAAAAGCTTTCGGGGCCCGGGAGATAGCATGGAGGTAGGGCGTTTGCCTTTCATGCAAAAGGTCATCGGTTTGAATCCCGGTGCCCCATATGGCCCCCCGTGCCTGCCAGGAGCAATTTCTGAGCATGGAGCCAGGAGTAACCCCTGAGCACTGCCGGGTGTGACCCAAAAACCAAAAAAAAAAAAAAAAAAAAAAAAAAAGCTTTCTACTTTGGTTAAATAGAATTTTTATTTAGTTTCAATAGAATCTGTTAAAAAGCTATTATTTTGTTGTTAAAATTTCTTGAGATGATTTTTTAAATTCTAAAGCCCACATACATTACAGAAACACTGAAAAATGAGAAAAAGGAATTTAAGGAAATAAACTCTAGACTCCAAGCCAGCACAACATCTTTATTCAAGTGTGTCAAATAAATTAGTGTGGCAGCAAAAAAAATGACCAGATTAACCCTGTTATTATGTGGTTATGTTTCATTTCAGGTCCTGAAAATCCGTGGTTGGTCCAGGCCTATGTTTCAGCAGCGAAGCACCCATTTGCTTCTGTGGTGGCACAGGAGGTTTTTCAGAGTGGAGTCATTCCTTCAGATACTGATTTCCGTATATACAGGGACTTCGGAAACATTCCAGGTGCATATTTTCAGTACCATTGGCTTTTATAAAGCAGATTTTCCTTTCTAGAAGTTTGTGTACCAGTAGCGTTTTCTGAGCATAAATTCTGCATGAGAACTTTATAATTTGATTCACTTGAAACAGAGTTCTTGATATTTTCCTTGTCTTTCAATTCCAGACTAATGTAATGCTTATCTTTTCTAGAACATATCATTTTGCCCCACAGTGTGACAGCGGAATTATTTAGTACTTTATTCTCACAAGATGGCAGTAGATTTTTCAAGAGTCTTTGAATTTCATTGTCTTGTTTTATGAGCTGTCTTGGGAACTAGTTTGAAGTCAAAATTTGGCTCTGGCCAATTAGTGATGTTGACAGTCAAGTTCTGATGACCACCCAGTCTCAGTACTGCTGTGTGATTTACCTTGCAGATTGATGATTCACTGAAGTTTATAATGTTTTGATCTAGTTTTTTAAGTATTGGGAAGAGACACTGCATGGAAGCTGGTCCAGAATGACCACATTAGGAGAACTTGTATGTTTATTTCCTCCTTCAGTCAGAGCAAGTCTGTGCCAAAACTTACAGTTTACTCAGCAACACAGATACCCATATGAAGCCATATGGGTATGTAAAAGTTTTCATAGCAGGGTACAGAAGGAAAGGATCCAGACAGATTGAAGAGAGAAAGGCCCTCACGGAGAAAAAAAACCCCATGACTCGCAGCAAGCTGCTGTTGAGCTGAGATCTCAAAGGTTTGAACCTTGACTCTGAGGAGGAGGAGGGGTTGTGCCAGATACTAATTCCCTAGTCCTTCAGATCTTTACTTAAGCTACCAGAACAGAAGTCAAGAGAAGGGGCTGGGCGGTAGCACTGGAGGTAAGGTGCCTGCCTTGCCTGCGCTAGCCTAGGACGGACCGTGGTTCGATCCCCTGGTTTCCCATATAGTCCCCCCAAGCCAGGAGCGACTTCTGAGTGCATAGCCAGGAGTAACCCCTGAGCATCACTGGGTGTGGCC
>PVKC010035508.1:0-13458 GCA_004027635.1 Crocidura indochinensis | reverse complement strand
TACTATTTTTTGTATAATTGTCTTCCAATCTTTTATTTTGAGCCTATATTTTCAAGTATATTGAAGTGGGTTTCCAGTAAATAGCAGAAGATTGGATTTTTGATTCCTGATGTATGCATCTATTCTTTTGATTAGTAAGTAAATCTCATTGCTACACAGAGAAATTATTGACATGAGCTAATGTATTACCACTCTCTAGATTCTAGGTCTTATATAAATTTTCTGGTTTTTGTATTCTTATCATATTCTTCCTTCTCCCCTATATTTTGATATGTGACTTTTGTAATTTTCAAGTTCCATTTGTATTTTTCTACTTTTAAGAATTTTTTAGGTTATCATGAGCTTAATACATTGTTTTAAGCTTATCTTTTACTTTAAATTAAAATCACATAAACCTTGAATTTTCTGTTAGAGTTTTCATTATTATCTCCTTTTCCATGTTAAAAAATGTGGCCTGCTAACTCCAAGTGGGTTTTTGTAAATTGTATTTATTAGGGGCCGGGCGGTGGCGCTGGAGGTAAGGTGCCTGTCTTGCCTGCGCTAGCCTAGGATGGACTGCGGTTCGATCTCCTGGTTCCCATATGGTCCCCCAAGCCAGGAGTGACTTCTGAGTGCATAGCCAGGAGTAACCCCTGAGCATCACTGGGTGTGGCCCAAAAATAAAAAAAAACTGTATTTATTACAGATGCACTTTGTAGTAGTTTTCTTAACTAGAATTTATCTGTAAACCATTTTACCATTCATTCTTTTTATCATGTACTCTTATATAAATACCAAAAAGGTGCTAGAATCCATGCAATAACATGCAGTATAGCATTTAGAACTCCTTAATCACAGTTACACCAAACAAGAAAGTGCTCAAATATTCAACAGTAGGATGTATAAATGATGATTTATTATACATTGAAATACTACATAATGGGAGCCGGGAGGTGGCGCAGGAGGTAAGGTGCCTGCTGCCTTGCCTAGGACGGACCACGGTTCGATCCCCTGGTTCCCATATGGTCCCCCGTGCCTGCCAGGAGCGACTTCTGAGCGCATAGCCAGGAGTAACCCCTGAGCGTCACTGGGTGTGGCCCAAAAACCAAAAAAAAAAAAAAAGAAATACTACATAATAATAAATTAGAATAAATTACTATTATGTGCAACAATAAAAAGTAATGTATTAGATGTGAAATTGAGAAAAGTAAACAAATACAAAGAAACTGAGACTGACAGAGTGGCAATAGGATTCTCTTTGTGACTCAGAAAAACGTTTTGCACCCAGGCCAGTGTTCCTTAAGAGAAAGAGAAGCACCAGGAAGAGGAGGAGTCTTCAAGCCAACCTGAATAGGCTTTATCCAACTACACAATCCCAAGAAACTAAAGCAGACAGAGAGAGAGACAGCAGGGTCCTCTAGATGGGTTCTACCTCCATACACAATCCCAAGACTGTAGTCGGCCTCTGTTTTTGCCTTTTTGAGAAGGGTTATTTTTTGCCCCAATATCAGTGTACCCTGAAAAGGCATGGCCATGGTGCTAAGCAGATAAAATAAATGGCTGGGCACTTATTTTAGTCAATTAGCCACATTGAAATACATAATAAACACTACCAGACTGCAAAGGTTACAATGGGAAGCAACCCTGAACCCCACCACACTTGGTCAGCAAAGATGGCAGTTCTGAAGACCAAACCAGTGTCAACCAGCTACAGAGCCACTCTAATAAGGAATGTAGAGAGGAAATGTTGAGGATATTTAGGGAGCTCAAAGAAACCATGAAACAAACAGAAGTAAGATTTAAGATGATATGAGAATAGAAATACAACTTTAAACAGAAATGACAGAACTAAAAAGCTTGGTAGACAAAATAAAAATCTCACTAAAAGACCTCAGCAGCAGAGTAAAAACTGCTGAGAACAGAATCAGTGAGCTGAAAGATAAGCTGCATGACACCTGAAGACAACAGCAAATGATGGAAAAGAATGTTAAAATAAATGAACTGCTGATAAGAGAACTTTGAGATGAATTAAAAGAGAGTCAGAGGTAACCTCTGAGTACCACTGGGTGTGTCCCCCTATCAAAAGACAGATACAAAAGAGTTTATGTAAAATTTATAAAATACACACATATATACTGATAGTCTATTAAAGATGCATCTTTATATAAACTATATATCATATTAGTATATATAAATATAAAATTCAAATCAAGCAAATATAATCCACAGGAAAATTTCCTTTGAAAAATTCAAAATGGGGAGAAATATCGATTTGAAAATACTAAAACTTAGATTCTCTTTGATTCACGTTTATTTTCAGGGTCAGATATTGCTTCTCAGTAAAAGAGACTCATTCTTAACAGCAGCCTGGAAAGATAGTAATGTCCTATTAAAACATAATCTGCAGAGAAACAGGTGCCATAATTTTTCCCACTGAGAAAGGTTTTTAAATAATACTAAATTAATAATAAAGAGGTGAGTAAGTATATACTAAGAAGCTTTTTAAAACTATTTTATTGAGAGACAGGTTTCGTAGTTATTTCGAAGCAAATAGTATTGTTTTATTTTAAAAAAATATGTGATTCATGTGATAGAGATGCATACCAAACTCCAGAAATCTTGATGAAGCACCCATCCAATTATTTTGTATATTCCTAAAGTGAAACTAAAACAGAACACTCTCACTGCTGCTTTTGTTCTTTTTCTGTAAGTTCAGAAATAGGGGTAGGTTTATCTGAAATGGCATAAGCTCCATTTTGGTTCAATTTATGTTTCCAACACAACTATCAATTTATTTATTTATTTATTTATTTAGGGTTTGGGCCACACCTGATGATACTCAGGGATTACTCCTGGCTATATGCTCAAAAATCACTCCTGGTTTGGAGGATCATATGGGATGCTGGGGGATCGAAACTTGGTCCGTTTTGGGTTAGAGCATGCAAGGCAGACGCCCTACCACTTGCGCCACTGCTCCAGCCCACACAACTATCAATTTATAAGTACTGCTGTTCACTGGTTCCATGCAGGTCGCAAGGTTTAAATGACAGGGATGTAATTCAACCACAAGGTTGGCATGCAAGATGAATGTTTGCTTTACCACACATGCATTTCCAACTGACAAGAAATTGGCCATCCCTCAGATTCTGCAGGGTGTGTTATGCTATATGGTCCTTACTACTTTAAAAATCTATTTTCTGCTGCTTTATTATGGGACCTTTTTCTTAAAACTGACACTCATTTCACCTTTTTTTTTTTTTTTTTTTTTTTTTTTTTTTTTTTTTTTTTGGTTTTTGGGTCACACCCGGCAGCGCTCAGGGGTTATTCCTGGATCCATACTCAGAAATTGCTCTTGGCAGGCACGGGGGACCATATGGGACACCGGGATTCGAACCAATGACCTTTTGCACGAAAGGCAAACGACTTACCTCCATGCTATCTCCCGGGCCCCTCATTTCACTTTTTGCTTAAACATTTTTTAAAATTTAATGAGTTGCAGACAAATTACAGTTTTCTATTTTACTACTATATCCTTGTTCCCTTAGTTTTATTTTAGAAAGGAATTATGATCACTCATCTTCAACAGCTATCTCAAATAAATCATTTCTTGGGAGCTAGAGCTTGAGAAATCTAGAGTTATTTTCCAACTAAATCTAAAGATTCAGCCAGTGGTAATTAATTGAATAAATAGCTGTGTTATTGTATCCTAAAAGCCACTTTGAAAAGTTTAAGTATTTATCTTTAGATATTATAAGTATAAAAATTCACAGGAATTCTTTGGAAAATAAGATAAATATATGCTTTATTTATTATAGTATAATATGCTATATTTTATCCTCCTTCATTTCCGTTTTTATATTTCAAATAAGTATAGTAATAGAAAATTAAAAACATTAAGGCACAAGGAAGAGATTTGATTGTATTTACAATGTTAAGTGATTTTACGTACCTATTCGAGTGAATGAAAGCTTGAAATTTTCAGTCAAATAAAATCCCTCCAAAAAGCTGCTGTGACATTGGCCAATAACTCCCCAGCTTCAATTTGATCACACCATAAATTGTGATATTTAATAGCGTTTATTTGTATCAGATAATGAATATTTGCAAGAATTCCTAGCATAAATTTTTTATCATTCAGTTTTATCATTACCTTAAAATGAACCCACTGACATAAGCATATATGATCTATAAATGTCAAGTAAGTCTAGACCTAATTTCTCTGAAGTGGTTACATAAAGCATCACATTATTTGATCTGCTATTTAATTTCAGTCTAGCATCCTGTTGTATATTAGTCAAATTTATGTGGATCTCACTGTTGACTCTTGACATCTGGAGTTTTTTTTATTTGCTTTTTTTTTTTTTTTTGGTTTTTGGGCCACACCCAGTGACGCTCAGGGGTTACTCCTGGCTATGCGCTCAGAAGTCGCTCCTGGCAGGCACGGAGGACCATATGGGAACTGGGGGATTGAACCGTGGTCCGTCCTAGGCAAGGCAGCAGGCACCTTACCTCCTGCGCCACCTCCCGGCTCCCTTTATTTGCTTTTCTAAGAATGATCATACATGATGGTGTGACTAGGAACACCACCCTATGTACTCTAGAAATGACATATTTATTTAAAAAAACTTGTCAGGGAATGAAAGGATGAAATAAGTTTGCTAATATAGCGATCTCAATCATTGTCTCACACCTAACCACAGATGTGCAGAACAGGTTATGGGAGAGGAAACTTGATCGTTCAACCTAATAATGTGTGGAGGTTATTTGCACAACGCAAATTGACTGATAAAGTAGGATTTAAGTGTTCAATTTTTAATGTCAGAAACACCTTGGATCAAATCCCAGATCTATTGCTATTAAGTTTGTGATTTTAGCAAGCATTTTAAGCTCTATGAGCCTGAAATTTCATAATCTGCAAAGTGAAAAGTACTTACCTCATCACATTGTTATATGAGAATTAAATTATCTAACATAGAATAAGCATAAAACAAATTGTAGCTATTATTACATCAATGTTGATTTTACTGTGTTCTGGTTGTTTTCTGGAAGAGGAGGGCTTTGTTTATTCTACCCTTTAAACCTTGCCATTCTTCAACAGTGATGAATGGTCTACTTTTGTATCTGTAGTTGCCATTAACATGGCCAAGTATTTCTATTTGGCAATACTTGCCAAATATTTCTTCTGTCTGTAGAGTATATAGTAAGGATACATACATTATGGTTTCTTGTATTGAGACCAGTATAGTTTTGACAAAAAAAAGATACAAACTCAAGACATTAAATTTCTCTATAGTTACTTCGCTATTGATTCAAGACTGAAAAGAGTACCCTGTTCTTTTTTGGCATGACAACTCATGTAATTAGAAATCTGGCTATTCATCAGCCTGATCAGGTCTTTAAGTAATGGTGAACTACAGCATTCTGTCATGCCATCAAGATCACATAATATGGCTAACATACTCTTAGCCTTTTATTGGTCATTGAAAGTTTCATTGTCCAGTTTAGCAAATTCTGACAATATCGCATTCCTATCTTTGGTTCAGTAGTTTTCAGTTGGTGGATATCCTGTCTCATGGGACATTTGATACATATGGAAAGGGGTACAACTTGCATCTAGCGAGTATATACCAATGTTGGTGTTCAGTATCTTACAAAAACACACAAGAATGATTTGTTCAATTGAAAATTTCAATGGTGCTCTAGTTTAATTCAGAGTTTCTTTGAGACCCTCATACTGCCCACATTTTGCTTCCCTGCCTTTACCATAGATCCCACATTCATCAAAAGAATGTATATGTATGTCATAGGAATTATATATATTTCCTATCATGGTTGTTTACCTAGGTTACTAATCTATGTTGGGCCCAATAAACATATTCAAGAGTTTTTAATAGAGCATTCTTGCAAATGATACCCTGAGAGTTGAACTAGGCCTAAAGTCCAGACTTCAAAAATAATTATTCTTTCAAAGAGGCCTTTTTATGTTCTTCAATTGCAGCTGCCATTTTGATCACTGATTTGTATGTCTCCCCAATGATATTGGACAAAATTATAGGAAATTTCATATCCTGGTTCATTGAGCAGTTTAAATTTTTGGAAAGTAAAAGGAATTGACAAAGGTAAATCCTGCTCATTTGAGCCCAAACTCCTGAGAATCTGCTTTCTGTGTGCAAAGCTGGGGCTGGAATTCTAATAGGCATCTTCTAAGGGAGCTAACATTATATATGATGGAAGTTTAAAAACAATGTACACTCGGTAGTCTAGTTAATGGCATAAGTATGTTCAGAAAAAGACCTGCTCATTACCAAATTTTCTGTCTTTTTTCATGCATGATGAGGAGCAGAGGGGACTTGGAGAATAGGTTATGGTAAATGCACTAATTGTAACAGTTTGTCCTTCAAGGTTTCATTGCCTTAAATTTTGTACTTTAACATATGAAATTCAGTCTACTATATAAAAATTGTAGTGAGGAGAATCAGAGCAACAGTATAGCAAGTGAGGCACATTACTTGCATGCAAGTGACCAAAATTTAATCACTGGCATTCCTTATGGTACTTTGATCACTGTCAAGGTGATGCCTGAATTCAGCATCTGGAATGAGTCTTGAGCATTACCAGGTGTTCCCTCACTCCTCCAAAAATGTTACAATGAGAATAAGGAAGGAAGATATGTAAAAGGTTTCTTTCTATTAATTAGTATATATCTTGTTATTACTTTGTTCTCAACAAATGTCAACTATTAAACTGTGCAAAATATAACCCTCGCTACATGGGTGTAAAGCAGAAATTGGTGGCAAAAAAGTTTAGAAATGCAGACAAGAACGGGCATTGCAAAAATAACCCTCCCCACAAACCAAACTATAAGCAACTTAAACACCAGAATAATTTGTGTAATAGTGCTTCATTATTTTCTCACCTCTCAAACATAGGTTGGATTCAAATGCATTGAAGCAAATTATTAATAACTCTTACTCCAAAGATTATTTTATTTGAATGTATGATCTCATTTTAGTTTGGCAGAGAATTTCCCATGCTAGAAAACTGATATGATAACACCTACTGGCACTAACATATAAAAACAAATCATAGCAGAATATACTAGTATAATTTTTCTCCTACCTCAAGCATATTTAATAAGATCAATAAAGTGTGAGGCACTTGTTGAAGAGGAGAGAATATGACAAGATGGATTCCTACATTTGTAAGGATTACCCATGGTGTAGAAGACAATCAGCCAATAAAATAATTATGGATGGTAATTTTTGCTTCCAAGTAAACAAATTGGTTAATAAAAAGAACAATTTTATAATAATTTGAGAATAATTTTAAATTTTATAAAAGAGTTGTGAGATTTAAAATGAAACATAAAAGATGATAATGATGTGCTGGGGTGCATTCAGGGGGAAAATAACAGTGCAAGAAGAGTAAACAGAAAGTACTTTGTGATTTTAACAGACATGGTCTCCTTTGTGAACATTCTTGAGGCCCTTTGAAGTAGACATTTGTGGAAGAGAGCTTCTGACATGGCCTCTCTGATACTCTCCACCTGTGTCAGATCCTTGGGTTCACTATTTTCTCAGTGACTTGTTTCTAGCAGATCAAACACAACAAACTCACAGCAGGGCATTTTTGTGATAAGAGATTGAGTGACACCTTAGCAGATACTCTCTTTTTTTAATGCAGGTTGTCATGTTGGAAAGTCTCACATGGCAAAAAAACAAAAAACAAAAAACAAAAACTAAAGCCTGTACAACATTCTAGAGGAACTGACTCCAACAACGACTGACTGAACAGGGAAATAGATCCAGTTCTAGTTGGGAAGATTTCAACTCTGGCTCACATCTTGAATGATTGTGACCTGTGAGAGAAATTTTGGATCAGAGAATCCAGTTAAACTGTCCTTGACTTCCTGACTCAGAATGTCTGAGGTCATAAATGCGTCAAGAAATTAAGTTTTAGGGCAATGAGCTATTTAGCAAGAGATAACATAGCTTCCTTCTTCCCTCTGCCATTACTGCTCTTTCTTCAGTCACTGATTCACTTATTCAACTAATCTTTTATGAGAAACTGCAGGTCAGACAGTACATAAATACTACAAAAACAAAGATGGACTCCATATTCTCCAGATGCTCACCATCCATGACATACAGAACACATACTTTGCTCTTTGCAGTTCAAATGGTTGCAGCAACTTTTCAAAACAAAAGAAAAGAGACTGTAACTATACCTAACAAAGTCATGGAAGATATAAAGTGGGTAAACTGTGGTTCAGTAAAGATAAAAAGTTGCCCAAGGCCATATAATTCTTCTGATTCATTTTGTTCTTTTCAAACATAGTGAAGGTCATTAAGTGCTTATCTCGAGTGCAAGATCTACTTTGACACACAAGTCTTAAACTCCTTCTCCTCTGATTCTTAATAATTTAAAACTAAATATATACATTGCAATGAAAGTAAGACTGTCTATGAGTTAATCATGTATCTTTAACAAAGATTAAAGCTGCACTTCCAATTTACTTTCATAATCCAGAAATCAGACAACTTTAATCTAATTTATTACTCTGCATATTTTCATGACTAAAATGGAGTGGTCACACATTTCTGCAAAAAGGAGTTGGCACTGAACAAAAAATGATTGAAGCCATACTTCATATTGGAATATAATTAGCAATATAGATTATTTACATGGAAATGTAACAACAGCAATGATGCCACAAGAGCATTCATAGGCACTTAAAACTTGAGGAAACTTGCCTGAGAGATGAGCCTAAGGTTTTAATTTTGGGTTTGATAATTTTCTAAAATTGCAAACCTAATTAAAGTTAATGAGCAAAGTCTCCACTGAGAAACTCTTATTCATGTAATCTTTGTAGTTTTTTTCTTGTGCTGTTTTCTTGAGTTTGTGTCACAATTACATTAAAAATACAAAAATAAATGTCCTTCATTTGCAAGTTTCTCTTCCCTTTATTCTTCTATTTATTCATTGTGAGGTGTAGTAGCTATCTTGAGTTGTTTTTGATTTGTGAGGCATATTATAAAAATGCAAAATTAAAGATATAGTTTATCTAACTAAACTTATCACTCTTTGTGGTGAGGTCTTTGATGTGGTCTGTAACATCCAGCCCTCCTCTCTTTTTGTCTCTGAAAATTGTTGAGAAATGTCTTTCATTTATTGTTTTTTTGTTTGTTTTTCAGGCCACACCCATTTGATGCTCAAGGGTTACTCCTGGCTAAGCGCTCAGAAATTGCCCCTGGCTTGGGGAGACCATATGGGGCGCTGGGAGATAGAATCGCGGTCGCGATCTTTCCTTGCCTAGCGCTTGCAAGGCAGACACCTTACCTCTAGCGCAACCTCGCCAGCCCCAAGAAATGTCTTTCATTTTTTAAAAACCCATAGATGAGACCATTCTCGGTCTCTCTCTCTCTCTCTCTCTCTCTCTCTCTCTCTCTCTCTCTCTCTCCCTCTCTCTCTGACTTATTTCACTCAGCCTAATAAATTCCATGTACATCCTTGTATAGGAAAATTTCATGACTTCGTCTTTCCTGATAGCTGCATAATATTCCATCGTGTATATGTTCCACAGTTTCTTTAGCCATTCATCTGTTGAAGGGCATCTTGGTTGTTTCCAGAGTCTTGCTATGGTAAATAGTGCTGCAATAAATATTGGTGTAAGGAAGGGGTTTTTATATTGTATTTTTGTGTTCCTAGGGTATATTCCTAGGAGTGGTATAGCTGGATCATATGGGAGCTCAATTTCCAGTTTTTGGAGGAATTTCCATATCGCTCTCCAGAGAGGTTGAACTAGTCAGCATTCCCACCAGCAGTGAATAAGAGTTCCTTTCTCACCGCATCCCTGCCAACACTGCTTGTTCTCATTCTTTGTGACGTGTGCCAATTTCTGTGGTGTGAGGTGGTACCTCATAGTTGTTTTGATTTGCATCTCCCTGATGATTAGTGATGTAGAACATTTTTTTCATGTGCCTTTTGGCCATTTGTATTTAATAACTACATTGAGAACTATCCTAACAATAAGAATATATGAGGGGAATAGAAAACATGTCAAGAGTACAGGTGGGAGTGGGGAGGGGAGGAGGAATATTTGGGACATTGGTGATGGGAATGTTACACTGGTGATGGGGTGGTGTCTTCTTATATGACTGAAATCCAACCACAATCATGTTGGTAACCAAGGTGTTTAAATAAAAAATATTAATTAAAAATAAAAAATAGGGCCCGGGAGATAGCATGGAGGTAAAGCGTTTGCCTTTCATGCAAAAGGTCATCAGTTCGAATTCCGGTGCCCCATATGGTCCCCCGTGCCTGCCAGGAGCAATTTCTGAGCATGGAGCCAGGAGTAACACCTGAGCACTGCCGGGTGTGACCCAAAAACCAAAAAAAAAAAATAAAATAGAAATAAAAAATAAACAGTAAAAATTTCTACTATAATTCAATGCATTAGGGCTGATTTAAGATTATTATTGAAAACTAACTTTATATTTTCCAGTTACTAATAAGAATCTATTTCAAAAAAAAGATATAGTTTGACCATGTATTTTATACATTCAACCTAAGAACTAAAATAGTGCTATTTTGAAAGAGCTAATATGGTGATAGGAGCTCTGTTTGTGCTTTTTTTTTTCTTTTTTTTTTTTAAGGTTGAGAAGCTTTATTGTTTTATTTATTTTTTAATAAAATAATTTATTTAAACTGTGATTGCAAACATAATTGTAGTTGGGTTTCAGTCATAACAAGAACATCCCCTTTCACCAGTGCAACCTTCCCATCACCAATGCCACGATTTTTTCCGTCCCTCACCCTCTGCCTGTATTCGAGACAGGCTTTCTACATCCTTCACTCACTGACATTGTTATAATAGTTATAGTATAGATATCCCTTTTACTGCACTCAACACTCTTTTTGGTGAGCTTTATATCGTGAGTTGGTTCTGCTGGCCCTCATCTCTGGGAATTATTTGATTGCCTTTAATTTTTCTTAAAACCCAAACATGAGTGAAACTATTCCGTCTGTCTGTCTGTCTGTCTCTCTCTCTGACTAATTTCACTCACCCTAATAGATCCCACGTACCTCCATATACAAGAAAATTTCGTGACTTCATTTCTCCTAATGGCTGCATAATATTCCAATGTGTATATGTACCAGAGTTCCTTTAGTCATTTATCTGTTGAAGAGCATCGTGGTTGTTTCCAGAGTCTGGCTATTGTAAGAAGTGCTGCGATGAATATAGGTGTGAGGAAGGGAATTTGTATTGGATTTATGTGTTCCTAAGGTATATTTCTAGGAGTGATATAGTTGGATCCAATGGGAGTTCAATTTTCAGTTTTTTTGAGGAATCTCCATATTGTTTTCCATATGGGCTGGACTAGAGGACATTCCCACCAGCAGTGAATGAAAGTTCCTTTCTCTCCACATCCCCACCAAAACTGATTGTTCTTGTTCATTGTGATGTGTGCCAGTCTCTGTGGTATGAGGTGGTACCTCATTGTTTTTTGTTATTTGCATCTCCCTGATGATTAGAGATGTGGAGCATTTTTTTTTCATGTGACTTTTGGCCATTTATATTTCTTCTTTGAGGAAGTGTCTGTTCATTTTTCCCCCATTTTTGAGGGGGTTAGATGTTTTTTTCTTGTTAAGTTCTGTCAGTACCTTGTATATCTTTAATATTAGCCTTTATCTGATGGGTATTGGGTAAAGAGCTTCTCCCATTCTGTGGGTGGCTTTTGTATCCTAGGCATTATTTCCTTCGAGGTGCAGAAATTTCTCAGTTTAGTATAGTCCCATTTGTATATCTCTGCTTCGACTT
This sequence comes from Crocidura indochinensis, assembly GCA_004027635.1. Taxonomy (NCBI): domain Eukaryota; kingdom Metazoa; phylum Chordata; class Mammalia; order Eulipotyphla; family Soricidae; genus Crocidura; species Crocidura indochinensis. Next base: position 1,658 of record PVKC010035508.1, on the reverse strand, counting down.
TTCTGGAGAGTGCTGTTTCTTCTTTAAAGATACCTTGTACTTTTTCTTGTTTTGTTTTGGGATTACACCAATGATCAGACTTATTACTGGCTTGAGTTCATCACTCCTCAGAGGACCATATGTATGCCAGGGATAAAATCTGGGTTGGCTGCATGTAAGGTACTGTACTATTGTACAATACTACTGTACTATTGCTTCAGCCTTATGCAATTTTGACAGTCATGCATTATATGGGTGCACTACGCACTTAAAATATGGTGGGATTGTAAAACTAAACTTTTAGTTTTATTTAATGGGGTTAGTGGCTACCATTTTAGAATTGCATATGTAAAAATATTAACATCATTTAAACAAATTCAGAAATATGCATAGTTCACTCCCTCCCATTGATACAATCATTATTCTGATTTCTTATTTTTGACTTAATTTTGAATATCAAATAAAGGAAATGAGAGAATATCTATTCTTTGGCTACCAATTTTTCCTCTCAATGTAATATATGTAAGGCATATTAATATATATTATATATAACTATATATAATATATTATTATATTACATATAATAATATGTAAGGCATATTATTTTTGCTGTTGAATTACTTTTTGTTGCTGTTGAATGTAGCAGTGTTTTTCTTTTTTAATTGCCTATGAATTAAATTATATGACTATGTTAGAATTTGTCCATTATATTATTTAAGGATACTAAGGTTATTTCTATATTCTGACTATTAAAAATGAAACTTCTATGTGCATTCTTGATCTTATTTTGGTAGCAATCTAGCTGAAAACAATTTGCTTCACCAATAGCAAATGTTTTACTTTTAACCATGAATATTTTAAAAGATTGCAGAAATTTTACATTGTTCCAGAGAATGTATAACTAATTGAAATATTAACTCGTAATATCTAATTACTCTTAAGATGAAATTACCTCATAGACCAGTAATGATTCTTTTAGATAAGATTCCTGGAAGATTTTTATAAATATTTAAAATAGCCACATCAGAGCTATATAACTATTAAGGATGTATAGTTGGTAATGAAAGTATTAAGAAATAAATGGAAAGATAAGTGGAAAGAAAAAGCTAGACTTGATTTCTTAAAGAAATCGAGACTTGAATTATATTGATAGCATTTATTAATTAATCTGGGAAATAGATATGTGGTTGTTTGAAATACAGTATTTTGTATAACTTTCCATGTCTTAAATAATACATAACAACGAGGAAACAATCGATCAAAAATGCTGGAAACTGCTAAAATGCCCCAGTAGTCAGGTTCATTTTACTTCTAGAATCAATTTGAGTTTTCACAAGTTTCATTTTTAAAAATATTTTCTTAGGGGCCCGGGAGGTAGCATGGAGGTAAGGTGTTTGCCTTTCATGCAAAAGGTCATTAGTTCGAATCCCGGTGCCCCATATGGTCCCCTGTGCCAGCCAGGAGCAATTTCTGAGCATGGAGCCAGGAGTAACCCTTGAGCACTGCTGGGTGTGACCCAAAAACCACAAATTTTTTTTTCTTATTCATAAAGTCTTCTTCTTCTTCTTCTTCTTCTTCTTCTTCTTCTTCTTCTTCTTCTTCTTCTTCTTCTTCTTCTTCTTCTTCTTCTTCTTCTTCTTCTTCTTCTTCTTCTTCTTCTTCTTCTTCTTCTTCTTCTT
>PVKC010035507.1:0-13426 GCA_004027635.1 Crocidura indochinensis | reverse complement strand
CACTGAATCTAGGGAGGCCATACAGGGGTAGGGTGCTTGCTCTGCATGTGGCCTACCTGGATTTGATCCCTAGCACTCATAGAGTCCCCCAAACCACACAAAGAGTGATCCCTGAGCACCAAACCAGGATAGGCTCTAAGTACTGCCAGGTATGACCCCCAAACAAAAAGTTTGGCCAGACTGTTTGAACATAAGTCACAAATAAGATACTTAACCTATTAAACCTAGTTTAATATTCATTTCTCCAAGAGTGATGAAAGTACATTATTCCTAATAGAACCACGAATCTGTTATGAAACCAAAGATAAAATAAATAAAAAGATAAGCATATATACATCTGTAGTTTGGAATCGCCCCTGATTTTTCTCAGGAATTATTCCAGGTTCTGTTACAAGATCACTCAGTGGTACTTGGGGAACCATGTGGTTCACTCCAAGGATGAGACCTGGGCCTCTTGCATGTGAAACCTCCACTACAGTCCGCTGATCTAGCATTCTCTCCCCACTCCACTCCCGTTTGTCTTTCTGTCTCTCCCTCCCTCTCTCTCTCCCCCCTTAATCTCACTTCCCCACCCTCTTCCCCACCCCCTTACCCTCAGTACAGATACAGAACTCTGTTAATGTGAAAATTCATTTTCTCTATTAGAAGGGTAATTTATTTATTTGTTTTATTTGTTTTGGGCCACACCCAGTATTTCTCAGGGATTACTCCTGGCTTTACTTTCAAAAATCATTTCTGGTGATACTCGGGACCAGATAGGATGCCCATGAGCAAACTAGGTCAGCCACATGCAAGGCAAAAACCCTCCCCACTGTTAGAAGAGTAATTTTTTTTTTTTTTTGGTTTTTCGGGCCACACCTGTTTGATGCTCAGGAGTTACTCCTGGCTAAGTGCTCAAAAATTGCCCCTGGCCTAGGGGGACCATATGGGATGCCAGGGGATCGAACTGCTGTACTTCCTTGGCTAGCCACCTTGCCGGCCCCTAGAAGAGTAATTTTTTTAACTCTGCAGTTCCAATGCTCACATACATCTGTTAGCTGGCACTTGATTCAAAACTCCAGTTTTAAACTGAAAGCATACACTCAGCCAAGAAAATATTTCTGCCTTGTGTTTTTAGTCACTATGGCTTCTTTCTTTGTAAGTAATGCTACAGGATTTGAGGTGTTAATGAGACTGAACAGCATGATGGAGTGTAATAATAGTACTTAGCTTTCTCTGTCCGGTCTGAGTCAATCTTGGCTTTATCTACAGTGTGTTGGAGCTGGAGAGGTGGTGTAGCAGGTAGGGCTTTTGCCTTGTATACAGCTGACCTGATTTGGATCCCAATAGTCCCCCCTCAAGGCTGCCAGGAATAATCCTGAGTGCAAGAGCCAGGACTTAATCCCTGAGCTGGGTGTGGCCCCCAAAGCAAACACACAAACAAAAATTAAACCCAAACATTCGATGTGGAGGTTGCCCAGTTTCTGTCGAATGGAGTAAGAACAATTTGTCCTTTTCTTTCATCATGAACATCTTCAAATTACTTGAAATTAGGCAGACTTGTTCCTCTCAGTCCCCTCCTTGAATGTAAATTCTGATTTATCTTCCTACACAAAAGAGCAGTTTTTATGCTTCCACGTCTCAGCTGGGAAACTCCAGCTGTTGGTCTCATGTCTGCTTCTGAGACAGTAATTGAAAACTCGGCTTTAGCAACTGCTTATTAGCTTTTTGATCACGTCAGTCTAAAATCATAGCTGAGGCCAGTTGAAGTTAGAAGCAGGGTGTCTCCCCACCTGTCTCATGTTCCTCCTGGCTCTTGGTCAGCCTAGGTATCAGGACCACTGATCCCTGATTTCTTCCCAGGGCTTTGAAATAGAAATATTTGGGGGGATTGATTATGCAAATATTTCTAATTGAATATGGAAATATGAATCTAGGACTTGGAATCTGCATCTTTGACAGTACTTCACATGGTATTTTTGTATACTCACATAAAATTTCCACAAGAGGTGTATTGCTGCTGTTCTGGTAGTGGTGCTCTGGCATTTGTGCTCAGGAATCATTCCTGATCTTGCTCAGTAGACCACATGCGAAGCCAGAGAGCAAACTGGCATTGGCAGCATGCAAGGGAAATACATGCCTTAACACCTGTATTATCTCATTAGCCCTCAGAAGAGGTTTTTAAGAAATGGAGTCATTCTAAAAGACATAATGGTCCAAACGAAGTTTTCTCAACTTTTTCAGCACTTGGATGTAGTCATTGTTAATTAAGATTCAACTCATTGCAAAGAAAGGGCTGGTTCATGGGTAACTCAAAAAAATTTTTACAAAAGACTTTGATATAATATATATTATATTTGATATAATATATATTAAATTTTTTTTGTTTTGGTTTTTGGGCCATACCCTGTGCCACTCAGGAGTTACTCCTGGCTCCACGCTCAGAAATCGCTCCTGGAAGGCTTGGGGGACCATATGGGATGCTAGGAATTGAACCTGGGTCTGTCCTGGGTCGGCCATGTGCAAGGCAAATGCCTTATCGCTGTGCTATATCACTCTAGCTCCTGATATAATATTTTTTATACAATTCAGTGTTTTGTGGTATCTGCCACAAAGGAAGAAGGAAAGAGTGGGTAATGTGTGTAGATAACTAGATTTCAGAAAATGAAACTAAGATAAACACGAATATGTGTACCTTGGAAGTGTTTTTCTTTTCTTTTCTTTTCTTTGGTGGCCTTACCCCGCTCCAAGTAGGGCTTTCTCTGGCTGTGGTCAGAGATCACTGTTGGTGCTTGGGGTGTGACTGAAGCCAGGTCTTGTGGTGCAAACAAAGCAAGCGCCTTCACTGTCGCACTGTCTTTCTCTTGAGGAGTGTTTTTGGAGTGGAGTCAGGCATGTTGTTTCCTGGTTTCCAACCAGCCCATCACAGTTGCTCCTTGATCTTGGTTTCCAGACATCTTTGCCTCTGTTGAGAATATATATTTGAATATGTATGTACAACATGACCAGCTGTTGTTTGCTTCTTTCTTTTTCTTCCTCTGTTTCTTTCTCCTTCCTCACTCTCTCTATTCATAAATAAAGCAATCATTTTCTTTGTGTATGTTTTATGCCTGGATTTTTAAAACTTCTGCCTTAAAAAGGTAAGTTTCTGCATTAGTAAGAAAATATTTATCATAAATTGGACTGGAGCACTAGTACAGCAGTTAAGATGCTTGACTCGCACACAACAGACCTGGGTTCGATCTGCGGCATCCCATCGGTCCCCTGAGCACTGCCAGGAGTAATTCCTGAGTGCAGAGCTAGGAGTAATCCCTGAGCACCACCAGGTGTGGTCCAAAAACCAAAAAGAAAAAAAAACATAAAAGACTTCTATTTCCAGATACTTAACATTTATCTATTTTGAGATGTAATCCTCTGGCAATAAATTCTTATAAATAACAAAATTTAAAACTATTCCTGAAATTTCTATTTTGGAATATATAGTTGTTAAATTGAAGAAAGTTGGAAATCATAATTATAGGTGAAAGCTTCTAGTTGTGTAAGTATAGGTCATATATACACCTAGGTGATTTATCTTTCTCTGTAATCTTTTTTTTTTTTTTTTTTTTTTTTTTTTTTTTTTTTTTTTTTTGGTTTTTGGGTCACACCCGGCAGTGCTCAGGGGTTACTCCTGGCTCCAAGCTCAGAAATCGCTCCTGGCAGGCACGGGGGACCATATGGGGCACCGGGATTCGAACCGATGACCTTTTGCATGAAAGGCAAACGTCTTACCTCCATGCTATCTCCCGGGCCCCCTTTCTCTGTAATCTTGAAGTTCAATGATTCCTTTTAGTGTTTCATTTAGATAGTAGAAATCAGGATAAATGGAATATTTTTGCTGCTTTTTACCATTTATGTTGTTAAGATCTAGGTAGTAGATAGGCTACCACTGATTTATGTCATATATTTTATAGGTGCTTTCATGAAAGCAACAAGAAAGTTAAATTGTTTTTAGACTCATTAAAAAGGGTCAGGAAGTTGCTTTTTATTTCAGAAATGTGAGGCTTTTGCCCTTAGGGTCCAAAAGAAGCCATAAGGTTTTTTTTGTTTTGTTTTGTTTTGTTTTGGTTTTGGTTTTTGGGCCACACCTAGCGGTGCTCAGGGGTTACTCCTGGCTGTCTGCTCAGAAATAGCTGCAGGCAGGCATGGGGGACCATATGGGACACCAGAATTCGAACCAGCGATCTTGGGTCCTGGATCGGCTGCTTGCAAGGCAAATACCACTGTGCTATCTCTTCAGCCCCAGAAGTCATAAGTTTTAAGTCATTTTTTTTAACAAGATAATCTCAAAACAATGAATAGGTATCATTTAGAGGCAGGGTAAATAATAAAATTTCTTTTATTTATTAACCTTTTTCCAGGTGTAAGAATGAAAGTTAGGGTAATTTTCACAAGAAAATTCAAGCACTGTATATAGAAAAACCTTTTAACTTTCTCTCCTTTTTAAGTAATTAAAAATACGTTTATTTGGTGCCAGAGAGATAGTGCATGTTGTACACAACCAACCTGGGTTAGACCTCAGCATCCCATATGGTCACCTGAGCTCTGTTGAAAGGGATCTTGGAGCACAGAGTCAGTAGTAATCCCTGAGGACTGCCAGGCATAACCCCCAAATAACAAACAACTCTAATTATCTATATATATTTGTGACATGGAAATCATAATGCTCTAAAATCACACTGCAGAAAAAAAAAGTAGTGAGCAAGTGTAAGATAAAATGATCCATTGATATTATCTGCTATTAATAAAAACTTCTACAAACAAGCATTGCCTACTAGGAACTTCCTTTATGTTTACTTCCAGTCTAATCATTCTTTCCCTCTGCCTTGGTTTGTTTGTTTTGAGTTTGAGACAGACTCTATACTCAGGACTTTACTCTTGGCTCTGTGTTCAGGGATTACTCTGAGCAAGATTGGGGTTGGGGGGGGAGGTGTATTCAGTGGCAAGGATGGAACTTGGGCCAGCCCTTTGCAAGGCAAATTGCCTTAACTACCGTTTTGTCTCTCTAGTCCTGTTTGTTGATTCTTTAAAACCAAACTCAGGTAGTACTTTATCTGGAAGCCCTCTTTTTGCTTTATAAAATCCCCTTCCCTTTGCTATGAGTCCTCTTTTTGGCTACCTCTAGACCTCATGGAGATATTTTTTTTCCAGGGGATTCCCCCTGTGGTAGTCTGACCCTTGGCTCTGTGCTTGTGACCATATGCAGTGCTGGGGTGTCAGTCTGGGTTGACCATGTGCCAGGCTCCTGAACTATCTGAAACACTTCCAGCAAATCCTAGAATCTTAAAGTCTTCTAGATTAACTTTTAACCTTTTTTAGTATTCTGAACACTTTCTGAACACTTTACTGCAGTCCAGTAAAGCTATAGGTACTATGAAGTGACCTATAACTTACTCGAATAATTTTATTTTCGTTTTTGGGCCACACCCGGTGATGCCAGGGGTTACTTCTGACTATGCACTCAGAAGTCATTCCTGGCTCAAGGAACCGTAGGATGCCATGGGTCAAACCCAGGTTCGTCCTATACAGCTGTGTGCAAGGCAAACGCCCTACTACTGTGCTATTGTTTCAGCCCCTCAAATAATATTTTAAGTGCCTAAAGCATAAAGTTAGAAGGAGTCTCATGATATCGAAGTAAAGTTCTGTACACATGACCTCCCTATTCAACTTCCTTGCTGATTATTTCATCCTGGTTTCCCAGATTCTAAAGCAGACATCACACTCTTGGATGTTCATTTATTTTTTTATCACATTAGGCATAAGAACTAAAATAAGAATTTTAGCTTTATACTTCAGTTTTAGATTTAAGCTTTTCCACTAAAACTCAACTATTTAGATTCTCATGCCTTAAGTTTTAAATTCTATGATATTTCCATATAATATAGCAATTTTCTTTTTTTTTTCCCCTTTTTTTGGATTTTGTGCCACACCCTGTGATGCTCAGGGGTTATTCAGAAATCACTCCTGGTTTGGGAGACCATATGGGATGCCATGGTATTGAACCGTAGTCCAGCCTAGGTTAGCCGTTTGCAAGGCAAACGCCATACCTCTGCGCCACTGCTCTGATCCTCATAGCAATTTAAAAAAAATTTTTAGCAATTTAATTTTTTTTGAGCCACACCCAGTAATACTCAGGGCTTGCTCCTGGCTATGCACTCAGAAATCACTCCTGGCTTGGGAGACCATATGGGATGCCGGGGATGGAACCGAGATCCGTGCTAGGCTAGTGCCGGCAAGGCAGATGCTTTACCACTCCGTGCTACCACTCCGGCCCCTATTTAGTAATTTAATTTTAAATACATTTTTAGTAGTGTTGGACTGTAACTTTGCTTTAGGTGTTGTGATTTAAGTCTATGTTGTTGGTGTCTCACCACCAGAAGTTGATTCTCTTCACCAGCAGACTGTTGACCCTCTTCATCTCTGTCACCTCTTTCCCAACTCCCCCATCCTCTAGTAACTATATCAGTTAATTTTAGGAATTTGTTTTGGCTTTGTTTATATAATTATTTTTTTTCTTTTTTTAAACTCGATTTATTGATTGATTGGTTTTGGGGCCACACCTGGCGGCATTCAGGGGTTACTCTTGGCTCTGCACTCAGGCAGAGGCAGGCTGGGGGCCTATACGGAATGCCAAGAATCACACCTGGTCCCTTCCCTGGTTGACTGCATGCAAGGCAAATGCCCTACTGCTATGCTATCCCTCCAGCCCTATTTTTCTTTCCTTTTCCTTGCCTAATAATTTTCAAAAGTGCCTGTGAAACTTAGAAAGATTTGACTTGAATAAAGTCCTCCAAATATAAGGCCACCATTCACTTTATTTTGACTTCATAATTATAGTAATGTTACACAGAAAACCATCAAGTTAACTTCAAGAATTCCTTCAAAGAGATTTTTTAAGTGCTCTTGAAAACATAAGCCAGCTGAATTTCAGCAATGCAGTGAGGAACTTAGGAAAGGTTCATGTAACAAGGAGGCATCGTATGTTACTAATTTTCTTGCTGTTTCCTTTCAAAATATTAGACTTTGGAAAAATTATGGTAGAAGAACCTTTTTGTTTTTGTTTTTGTTTTGGGGCCACACCCAGTGACACTCAGGGGTTACTCCTGGCTATGCGCTCAGAAGTCGCTCCTGGCTTGGGGGACCATATGGGGCACGGGGGATCGAACCGCGGTCCAGTTCATCCTAGGCTAGCGCAGGCAAGACAGGCACCTTACCTCCAGCGCCAGCGCCCGGGCCCAGGGACCTTTTTTTTTAAACACCTAGGTTTGCTTCTGTTGGAGGAAACTATCTGTATTGTCCATTTTAGACCTTCACAGAGATGTTGCTGCAGTCCACAGGATTTGTGATTACAGGATTGGCCAGTATAAATGCAGCACCAGTGAATAGTGTCTTTCTAACAGTGCCCTTGCTACTAGGATAAATTATGTAACTGAGACTCCTCTTTGGTTCACAGCATTAGAAGCTTTTGATATGAACCATGTTATCGTTCTGTTGTATTTTGTGGGTTTGTGGGGTTTTTTTTAAGTGTAGTCCACTGTTCCATGACTTAAAAGTCTTGGGTTATCTGTTCTGTGTCCAGGCCCAAACAACTTCATGAAATCCCAGCCTTTTACTGCCCCGACAAAAACAAAGTGAATTTCATTCCGAAGAGCGGCTCTGCCTTCTGCCTCGTCAGCATCCTCAAGCCCCTCCTGCCCACACCTGATCTGACCCTCAAGGGCTCTGGCCACAGTCTGACAGTCACCACCGGCATGGCCACCACCCTGCTCCAGCCCATCGCTGTGGCCTCCTTGTCTACAAACACGGAGCAAGACCGCATCTCCCGAGGAACGAGTACGGTCCTGCCGTCAGCCCCGCTGCTGCCAACCCCAGAACCCATCGAGGAAGCCGAAGGCTAGTTCCCCACGCTGTGTGCCACCGTGCACAGCGGGGAAACTGAGGACCCGCTCAGATCTCTTGACTCTCGTGGCATCGTGCACTACCACTCAGCTGTGCTTTGGTCCAGCTGGCCACAATGTGGCTTCTGGAAGGAAGAATGGCCCCGAAGGTCCTGCTCCCCCTTTCCAAGACAGCCAGTCCTCAGTGCTTAGCCTGCTTGTTCTTGAAGCACTGATGGAAACCGGGACCATCTCTTGACCTTTGAAGAGCTGAAATTCCCCATTGTTGGCTTTTGCTCTGTTTCCTTGTCAGAAGACTTCTGGAGAGAAAAACAAAGGGACACTCCACTCACCCCGTCCCTCTCTATCCCAAAAACCTGGTTCCTGAAGGGAGAGGTAGATGATGCTGCAGGAACCATCTTTTATATGAAAATGACTCTTTTATAATGCTGATGTTACATTTTCTGGACCGTAGCAAACAGGATGTTCAAAAGCTTCTTTGGTGGCCTCTGTTTCTCGTTTCCCTTTCTAGCTATGTGCTTTTTGAGCTGTTCTCAGCTTTGGGACCAAAGGGATCGTTGACCTTTTCCCACAGTCTTAAACTTAACGACTATGTTCTTCTCCCAAACAAGAATTGATAGGTAAATGCATTGAACATGTCTATATATATTAAAAAAAGAGAGAGAGAAAAAGCAATATTAGTACATTATGTGATTTATGTTTTATGATGTCCAAGGTTTGTGCATTGGGTGAAATTGTAAAAACTGCCGTTTCTCCTGTACACATTTCGCCATGTGGTCAGAAAAATTGTAGTCTGAAGACAAGTGCTTTAATCTGTTCTCACTCGTCATTGGAACTTGGTGAATGACTCAAAAGGAAACTACCCAGTGTCGATTGCTGACCGAGAGTAAGGAGCCCCTTTGGTTTTCTGTGAAATATTGATCACACGATCTCCCTTCTGTACTACAGGTGTCAATTCTACCTTTGATCATCCCTGTATCATAGTCCCAAGAGATCCTAAAATGGCTATGCATGGATTTCCTCCTTTGCTTTTGTGATGTTGTTGTCTTGTGGATTTGGTCAGGGTTAGTAGTTTGCCAGGAGTGTAATCCATTGAATAGCGACCCGTAGACACACAATCTTGCAACTGACATTTTCTTTATGGTGGTTGGCACTGAGATAACGTTGCCTAAAATTTTTGCTAGTTTTTCTTCCAACATCCTACGTGGTGGGGAAAGCAGACACTTGAGAGATAAGTCGAGTTTTGGATTTGCGCTCCTCCTTGGTACAGTAGCACTGGCCAGTAGCACGTGACCACACTGTTTCATGTTACTGTACATGGTGGTATTAAAGAGAAGGAGCAGCTCTCTTTAAAAATGACTATTAGCAAATGGTACGGATTTTAAAAAGCATCCTTCTGAGACCTTCGTCTACTACCTTATGATGAAATAACTTCATGTCCCCATACACATTATAGGGTGAAAAAAAATAATAAGTATACAAGGATACAGTTTAGAATGTTCCTATGTCAGTTTGTCCAGATATAGCCCATCAGAGTACCTACTGGTAGCAATAAATCTTCTGAAAGAATTTCTTATACTCATATACCTTTAAGACATTTAAAACATTGAAAATATCCCCCAAGTTTAAAATGAAGTTGTCTTTAAGATGGAAATTGAGGAAAATTCGGTAAATCCAGACATTTTAATCTATCACATTTCAGTTGATAAGGCGTATAGATTTTGGTATCTTTTCTGTCCAGTATTGATTTATTTTGATTTAGTCTGTTGTGACTTCAGTATCAAAGTCTTGGTTATTCAGGGTTTAAATGACCTGTTTGGTTATATTTTTGAGACCCTTTATTCTTTGCCTTTTTTGTTATGCCATTTTACCATTGATACTGCGCTATCAGAGTAAAAGACAAAAAGATAAAATTGAAATCAGGTGCATTGGCACAAATGGTAGAGGAGGACGTTAAATTCTAAGTTTAAGTATTGTTTGAGTATTAACTGAATTCTTTTGTATCTGTTCTTTTCCTTGCCTTATCCTTACTTTCATCTCCCACAAATCACAGGGGGTGGGTATTTTACATCTAAATATCCCTCTATAAACAGTTTTTCCTTTCACTATGTGGAACACATTAGTCATACCTTTTAATGGGTTTCATATAATCTAACTTAAAAAGTAATTCAAAATGGAATGGAAGAACAAGTTTAAGATAATAACTCTATAAAACAAAACTTCAAGTCAGATGTTTGCTTATAAGGAGAATGTGAATTTGCAGGTAAATGAATTACATAGCAACCAAATATATATCCCTTGGTTTGGGGAGAAATGGAGACTGGAGAAAAAAAAAGTACAAAGTACAAATAATTCTTAACTGCCAGTGCCAAAGGGCTAATTTTTAAACATATAAGCTTTATTGCTGTCTTGAGAAAATATTAACTATAGATCCATTCAGCTTTTACTTAACCATTAGTAGTTCACATGTGGTCTTTAAAAAAAAACCAATGAGTGAACTCTCAAAGCATACTATTATTTTCGAATATTACATTCCATAATTATCTTGTTATTTCCTAGGAAACTGTACAGAAGGTAATTAAGTTAAAATCGTGTCAAAGGGAATATAATTTAAGTTTCTGAAATAAACGTACTTCTGTTGTAATGAAGCGGGGAGGGGTAGAAGTGTATATATCAGCGACAGGAGCTGTTCTGTTCTTTGGTTATTCATGTTGTCATTTTCCAGCCAATTTTCTCCCTTACACAGTTTCTTTTTTGTGATAATGAATCTCAAGTCAATTTCCTGTTTCTGCTCATGACTAAACTCTAAAACTCCTCATGGTTTTCATTAACAGTATGTTTCTCAAATACCCTCTTTGCTGCTTTGGTTCATATGATGAGCATGAATGCCAAAATAATTTTTTAATTATATTCTTTCCTTTGCTTAAATGTTTTCTATCGATAAAAAGCCAAATCAGCCTTTTAGAAGGTGCTATTGCTAACTGTGGAGTAACTGGCAACAAGACAAGCTTTTTTTTTTTCTTTTTAAGGATTGACTTATACTAGAAAAAGATATAGTAGAATTTAATAGCTTTCTCTTTGTTCCAAAATTAGGACCAGATTGTCCATCTTTTTGTTAAAAGAAATACAATTGCCACTACTGAATTTAACTCTTCTAAACTTCAGTTCATTCCTTCATGCTTAGAATTTTGATGCTCTGAAATCAGACCAGTGTAAGTGCAGAATTTATATTAAAAAAAAAATTACTTAACTCCGCACTTTAGGGTTAAGTTTTACTCTGCCTAAATTTATAATGAGCAGAGAAGCCCTGAATGATATTTTGTTTATACAGACCTGTTGAGAATATAATTTATGTTTTTTAAAAGTCTGTATTGTTTATCTCTGTTGAAGTCCTGTAAATCTTTTTCAAATGCAGTTAAAACCTTTTATTCGTTTGTTTTTCTGAAAAATAATTCCCAAGATAGCATTTCCAATGGTGATAAATACTGTTACTATGTATTATGTATTCCCTGTATCTGAACACTTGTTGCTGCCTCACAAGAAAATAGAACTTTTATGTTAAAAATAAAGTCTGTTCTTCTTGAGAGATTTTCCTGTGTACTTTTATGAACTCCATCAAATTTTCATTTCATTTCCAGACTCTTCTAGCCTGAAATAACAAGTTAGTACCGATAGCCTGACTTGGTGGCGTTTGCCATTTTGTCAGTTGTTGTCTCTTTGCTGCCTCCTATCTCTACATCTTAAAGTCCCTGATTCCTATGATAAATGCTAAGCAAAAATTAAAATATAAATATTTGATGGGCCAGAGCGATAGATAGCACAGTGGGAAAAGTGCTTGCCTTGCACGTTGCTGACCCAGATTTCATCCCAAGCATCTCATAGGGTCCCCCGATCCTGCCAGGAGTGGTTTCTAAGAGTGCAGAGTCAGAAGTAACCCCTGAACCCCATGTGTGACCCAAAGACCAAAGATAAACTTATAAAAAATATATATATAACCAGGGCCAAAGCAGTGGCACAGCAGTGGGACATTGCCTTGCATGCAACTGACCTAGGATGGACCATGGTTCAATCCTCCAGCGTCCCATATGGTCCCCCAAGCCAGGAGTGATTTGTGAGCACATAACCAGGAGTAACCCCTGAGTGTCATCGGTTGTAGCCCCCCCATAAAACAATACAAAACAAAATTATATATAACAAAATCTATATAACCATTTGAAATATATATATTTATAAGTTGATATTTCAGTTTAAGGGATTTAGTGGGTATGTAAGTTTCATTCTAAATGTGTACGGGGGTGGGGGGTGGTTTTTTGTTCTTTTATCACTCTTTCATGTTCTAGCCAATTTCCTCTTTGTGACTCTTCTGGGCTGAGGGCTTCTGGGTGCACACAGTTGGGAAACTGTCCCAACGAAGACCAACTGAGTGATGGTTTTTTAAGAAATGTAGGACACTTTTGAAATGATGTCAAATCCCTACCACTATCAATCATAACAAGTCATCCAGTTACTAAGTATTTATTCTCCTACTTTTAAAGTCTTGAATAGTGTACTTCTATGTTTTAAGTTTAATAATACCACCTCAAAAAGTGTTTCTTTGGGGTTTTTAGGTTTGTTTTTGAGTCACACCAAGCAGTGTTCAGGGGTCACTCCTAGCATTGCACTCAGAAATGACTTCTAGGAGACTCAAGGGACCATATGGGATGTTGTGGGGGGTGAACCAGCTGCGTGCAAGACAAATGCTGTAGGTTTGGGAGCCGACAGTTAGTAGGGGGTATGTGCTTGCTTTGCAAATGGGAAGGATATAATTCAATGTGACCCAAAAAAAAACCCAACTACCTTCCCAAAGTGGATTTTTTTTTTATTTGACCAAAGTGGATTGCAAATCATTCACAGTAGTATTTCAGGTACAAGGTTGTGACTCCACCCTGGATTTACCTGTAACTACCTGCAAGACCCACCCACTCCTGGGAGGGGTCTTGGGAAGGTTAGATAAGGCCTTTGACTGAAGGGATTAAGGACTTAGGGAGCAGGGAGAGGTAACGGGAGGAGACATGGCTGGAAAAGCTAAGATGCAGGGCAAGCTAAGGATAGCATGCATAAATGGTTAAGATTGACCACACATGTGGTGGATAGGTCATGAATAAATGAAGCCTGCTTGTGAGTGAGATTTCTACCCGCCGCTTTCCTGGACCCAGATACCTGCTGGCTGAAGGGGGTTGCAGAGCCACGTGGCCTGGGATGGCAGAGAAAGGTCCTTCCATGTGTCCACCATCATCCAAGTCAATCCTAAGGACTGTAATTCTACACATAGTGACATTGAATCAGGGGTATTCCCACTACCAATGTTGTCCTCCCTCCACCCCGTTCCCAGATGCACCCATATCACCCCTCCTTTGCCCCTCGGGGTTGCTAGTATAAGTGGTCCCTTTTGTGTCTAGCCCGTTGTAGATTGGGTATCAATTGTTGTAGTTGGCTTTGGATTTGGTGTTCAAGTCAGATCATTTTTTTTT
>PVKC010035506.1:0-13448 GCA_004027635.1 Crocidura indochinensis | reverse complement strand
CAGACACTTTGATAAAAAAGAAATACAAATGGCCAAAAGGCACATGAAAAAATGCTCCTTGTCACTAATCATCAGGGAGATGCAAATCAAAACAATGATGAGATACCACCTCACACCACAGAGATTGGCCCACATCTCAAAGAATGAGAATAATCAGTGCTGGCGGGGATGTGGAGAGAAAGGAACTCTTATCCACTGCTGGTAGGAATGCTGTCTAGTCCAACCTCTATGGAAAGCAATATGGAGATTCCTCCAAAATCTGGAAATTGAGTTCCCATTCGACCCAGCTATTCCATTCCTAGGGATATACCCTAAGAACACAAAAGTTCAATAAAAAAAAACCCCTTCCTCACACCTATATTTATTGTAGCACTATTCACGATAGTCAGGCTCTGGAAACAACCAAGATGCCCTTCAACAGACGAATGGCTAAAGAAACTGTGGTACATATACACAATGGAATATTATGCAGCTGTCAGGAGAGATGAAGTCATGAAATTTTCCTATACATGGATGTACATGGAATCTACCATGCTGAGTGAAATAAGTCAGAGGGAGAGAGAGAGATGTAGAATTGTCTCACTCATCTATGGATTCTGAGAAAAATGTAAGTCATTTTTGCACCAATCCTCGGAGATAATGCGAGGAGGGCTGGAACTTCCAGCTCACCTCATGAAGCTCACCATAATGAGTGGTGAGTGCAGCTATAGAAGTAACTACACAGAGAACTATCTTAATCATATTCATGAATGAGGGAACTGGAAAGCCTGTATGGAGTACAGGTGGGGGTGGGTTGGGAGGGAAGGAGATTTGGGACATTGGTGGTGGGGAACTTGCACTGATGAAGGGGGTGTTAAAAAAAAGTTAAAAAAATCAAAAAAAAAAAAAAAGAAAAGGAAAAAAAAATAAGGCCTCCCAATTCTTACCACAGGCTGTGTTCTTCACACTGACTGTATATAAAGAGGAGGTACAGTAAATGCACCCCCATATACACCTCAACTCAGACCCTTGCCTGGTCTGTATTGGGAATTTAGGGGACAAAAAATAAAATAAAAGCTGTTATTTTTAATTTACCCTAGTTAACTTCATCTGTTTTTTGATTTTATTAATATCATCAGAACTGTTGATTTTTAAATTTTATATTCATGTTTATTAATAGTTGTAATCATTGTTTGATTTACTTTTGGGAATCTCGATTGATTACTATTTTCTAATTCCTATAGTTTTAATGTTATATATTTAAAATCAGACTTTACATGTAAGACAGAGCAATTTTAGCATAGCTATACTTCTAAATATTTGCAGTTTTTCTTTGATTACCTTTAAGATTATAATATATTTATAATGCAAAAGAATTTCACAATTGAACCAGAAGTATCACTATTGACAGCATTACTAATATAAGTAAATATTAAGTAAAGGAACAAGACAAGTAATATAGGAGTCAATACATTTCTGTCAGAGAAAAATTACTTTTGAACTTATATTGAAATGATAACAAAGACTCATCAAAGACCATTCTGACGGTTTAGAAAGATATGGTAATAGAAACAAAGTTTAGAATAGATGTATAATAACAAGTCCTTTCTAAGTTAAATATAGAGCTAGGGGTGGGAGAGATATCATGGAGGCGGGAGAGAGATGCATGCAGAAGGATGGTGGTTCGAATCCTGGCATCCCATATCATCCCCCATGCCTGCCAAGTGGCGATTTTTGAGCGTAGAGCCAGGAGTAAACCCTGAGCGCTGCCGGGTGTGACCCAAAAACCAATAAATAAACAAACAAATAAATAAATAAGTATAGAGCTAGTGAAATAGTGACGGCACAAACGGACCTAAAGATGAGTCTGTAACTCAGTTAAGAATAAATTTATTTTTCATAAAAGAATCATTTAAATTTTACTCTAAATATAGTGGAGAATGATGTGAGAGGAAATTGTATGGTCAGAATTGCAGAGTGAAAAGCAAAGCTTGGTAAATTTGGAAATTTATTTATTATAGGAAAGAGATAGTAAAATGTCTGTTACAGTAATTCCTTCTTTGATATCTGTGTGAGCTTCAGAGGACACATAAAAAGGAGAAGTAAATTATACCTTTATTGAGTCAGAAAAGGTCTCTTGCAAAAAAAAAACTGAGTTTTATAAGAGGAGTATTTTTTGAAAATAAGAAATAGCACAGACAAAAAATGACTTTATCACTGATACTTTATTCAGAAAGTTTAGAGGATAAAGCTAAAGGTCACATAAAAAAGTGGAAGCAGCCCTATCTAAAATAAGCAGTGAAATATCTTAATAACACCAACTAAAATAATTCTCATTATTAGATATAACAGTGGAAGTTTGTCAATGGTGTGGATGAAAATTCAAGGAAAAACTTTGAGCAAAATATGGACTAATATGGTTTGAGTGGCAAACTGCATGATTTAGTAATAATATCAATATAACATGAAATAGTCATTTTGTTGACAGAGTAGATCTGGAAGTATTCAATTCACTTGGCACAGATACATATACTATTTTCAAGAAAACAATAAACCCCTGCTATTACAATGATTGTTTTGATATTAGAATTGTCTAAGAATGAAGCAAGCTGAGTGACCCAACATCATCCCTTCTAGAAAGTTCCTTAATGTCAAGGTTTTCAAATGTCAGAGGCATTTTACCCCTGGTGGTCACATTATAGCTGCCTCATCAAGCACAGGCAATCTGGTTAGTATTAACATTTAAATTCAATAAAGAGTTGAGATAAAAAATTCAGAAAAACTATAGAAATAATAATTGTATTTTTTCCAGTGGTATAAATACAAAGTGAGTTTAAACAATAATAAAATGCTCATGGAGTATTTTGGATTTATTTATATTACATAGAAAAAGTTAAATTGAATAGATTTTTCATCACAAACCCATTTTTTATTCCTAACCTGCTTATTTACTACTGGTAGTTTATTTAAAATTTTTTTCTTAGATTTTTGTAAGAAGCTTCAGCAATAGTATCTTTAAGAAATTTAATATAAGACCTAATATAGCATCTAGTTGTTAAGTTTGTTGTTTTATTTCTAAAATCTGAAGTTATTTGAAGATAAGATATCTGTGGAGAAGTATATGGAGAATAGCGATATTTCATTTTGCAAAAGATATAGTTGATAATTATATTTAATTTTGGGGTGGGTGCAATTCTAAAGTTTTTCTTTTAATGTCACATGGCCATAAAATATAAGACTAAAATGTCTTTCATTTACATGAATCTTTCCTTGATTATGTCACTGAAAAGTCACACCTTACAAACCTATTTTTTCTGTAAATGAAAAAAGCATAAAATATTCCATTTTGTTTTCATTATAAATACCTCTTATTATCTGAATGTTTTAATGCATTTAGTATTTTAATGTGATATATATGTATATATAATGTTATGCCTAATGTTATTCATGGGATAATAGAAGTGAACAATTATTTGATCTTTCAGATTCTGCTCAAGTGACATGTAAGAAATCCTTCAGAAATTGTTGCAAAGTTTTACCTAAAAGCATCTCATCATTATCAAAGCTCTAACCCAGTCAGCAAGCACATGACTCTGTACATTTACCTTTATTTTCTTAATTTAAAAAGACAAACCCAAAATTCCAGTCTCAGGTAAGATAGGTGGACAATAACTCCATCATTTTCTTAGATTGGCTGTGCATTAATAAACCTGTATTTCAGTTTCCATGTCTTTTAAAAGGGACACTAATCCGTGGGGAAGAGGAAATGGGTCTAATTTTTAGCTATATTTGATCAGCAACATACTTTCTGGCTTGAGTCATCTCTAGGTTCATCCCAGTTCTTGTTTCTTTAAAATGCTCTTCAACAAGAACATAGGCCTTGGGTTTGATGGGAAAAATCTCTTTTAAGGGCTGGAGAAAGTGATAGTCCAGTGAGTTAGAGCATTTGCCATTTATGTGGAGGACCTGAGTCCTTTGTACCCCATATAGTCCCCGAAGACCACCCAGAATGATGCCTGAGCACAAATTTAAAGAGATTAAGTCCTGGGCATAGGTGGGTGGTCCAAAAGTAAATTAATAAATTCTAATAACAATTAATAAATTCTAATGGTTATCAAAAGACATTTGTTTTTCAACAAAAGTTCATTTAGAACTAAATCCCAATTTCTGCATCCACCTCAAATACATCATGGAATAAATTTGTATTAGTAGTTTACACTTTATGAGATCCAATATGCCTACTATTTTACAAAAATATATATGCCTAATATATATGCCTAATATTTTACAAAAATACAAAAATAAAACTGTATTATTTAATATTTTAATTCTTCTTTAGTATCTCCTTTAATAGTTTCTGTATGGTTTAACTGTAAAGATCCAGATCCACTAATATTAGAGGAAATTTATCTAAAGACATCGTGATAGGTTGAGAAAGATTCATTGAATGCTGGAAGATGATTGACTCATGTCTTCAATGACTCTCATGGTGGCCTGGTAACTGGATATGGACAAAGACAAGGAAAGTACTTGTTTAGGAAATGGGGTTTACACAGACAAGGTCCCTTCATCACTGATTAGCAATTTCCATCATACCTGAATATATAAACAGAGATTTCTCATTATGGGAAGGATATGTCTTCACCTTTGGCTTGTGGGAAAAGAATAAGAAAACTGTCTTGTTCAAAGTTCTTATTTTCATATTCAGTTCTTTTTTTAATAATATCATTATTTAAGAATCATGATTGCAAACATTATCGTAGTTGGGTTTAAGTCATAAACAGATCACTGCCCTTCACCAGTGCAATATTGCCACTACCAATGTCCCTGATCTCATTCCTGCCCTCACCCCTCCTTTTATTCAAGACAGGCATTCTACATTTTTCACTCATTAACAGTGTTATGATAGTTATTAGTACAGTTATTACTCTAACTGCACTCCTACTCTTTGTAGTGAGCTTCATATTGTGAGCTGGTCCTCCCAGCCTTTATCTATATAGTCTCTGGGCATTTACACAATAATGTCTTTTATGTTTCTTAAAACTCATAGATTAATGAGACTATTCTGTATTTATCTCTCTCCCTCTGACTTATTTCACTCATAATAATTTTCATGTCCATCCACGTATAGGAAAATTTCATGACTTCATTTTCTCCCATAGCTGCATAGTATTACATTGTGTATATTTACCACAGTTTCTTTAACCATTCATCAGTTGAAGGTCATCTTGTTTAATTCTAGATTCTGGCTATTATAAAAAAGTGCTTTAATGAATATAGGTGTAAAAAAGGGGATTTTGTATTGTGTTTTTGAGTCCCAGGGTATATCCCTAGGTGTGGTATATCTAGATCATATGGGAGCTCAATTTCCAGGTTTTTGAGGACTCTCCATATTGTTTTTCATAAAGGCTGGACTAGATGTCATTCTCGCCAGTAGTTCATTAGAGTTCCTTTCTCTCCACATTTCTCTGCCAGCACATATTTTCCTTGTCCTTTTGATGTTCCAGTCTCTGTGGAATGAGAGGGTACCTTATCATTTTGATTTGCATCTCCCTGATTATTAGTGATGTGGAGCATTTTTTTTCATGTTCCTATTGACCATTTGTATTTCTTCTTTGAGGAACTGTCTATTTCTTCTCTCTATTTTTTGATGGGGTTAGATTTTTTTGTTAAGTTCTGTCATTACCTTGTATATCTTGGATAGTAGCCTTTTATCTGATGGGTGTTGAGTGAATAATTTCTCCCATTCTTTGGGTGGCCTTAGAAACCTAGGCACTATTTCCTTTGAGGTGCAGAATATTCTCTGCTGTTTATTTTTGCTTTCACTTGTTTGGAGAGTTTTATTTCATCCATAAATATGCCTTTAGTCTCTATGTCATGAAGTATTTTACCTACGTGTTGATCTATATAGCTTATGGATTTTTGTTTAATATCAAGGTCTTTAATTCATTTGATATGACCTTTGTGCACGGTATTAGATGCAAGTCTGAGTTCACATTTTTTGCATGTTACTGAGCATTATTCCCAACCCCAATTGATGAAGAGGTGTTCCTTGCTTTACTTTGGATTTCTTGCCCCTTTATCAAGGATTAATTGATTGTATTTCTGGGGAGCACTGTTTTTATATTCAAGTCTATTCCATTGATCTGAGGATCTGTCTTTATTCCAATACCATGCTGTTTTAAGAATTATTGTTTGGTAATAGAATTTAAAATTGGGGAAAGTGATGTCTTCCATATTCCTTTCCTAAGGGTTCCTTTAGCTATTTGTTGATGTAAATTATTTCAAATGAATTTCAGGACTGTTTGTTCTACTTCTTTGAAGAATGTCATGGGTATATTTAGAGGGATTGAATTAAATATCTAAAAATCTTTGGGGAGATTTGGCATTTTAATGATATTAAACCTGCCAATCCATGAGCAGTGTATGTGTCTCCATATCTTTGTGTCCTCTTTTATTTCTTGAAGCAGAGCTTTATAGTTTTCTTTGTATAAGTCCTTCACCTTTTTAGTTAAGGTGACTCAAAGATATTTGAGTTTGTGTGATACTAATGTGAATGGGATTGTTTTTTAATGTCCATTTCTTCTCTTTTCTTCTCTATCATTATTAGTGTACATAAAATTTGTTTACAAATTAGCCTTGGACATCTGTATTCACCGCAGGATATTATATGAGGAAGCAGTAGTTTTGTTTTACTTACTTTGATCTTTGGGTACAACCTGTGGTTTTCAGAGCTTACATGTGGCTTTCAGCTCAGAGATCACTCCTGTAGGGCTCAGGCCCTAGCTCTAAGAAGGAACCATCTGAGGTTTAGAAAGAGATCCACCCAGGGTCAAACATATGAAAGGCAATACTTCAATGTCTTGGCTCATCGAAGTGCTGTTTTAAAGAAAGTCTCTACTGAGAAATCCTTCGGTTTTTCCTAAAAATGTCAAATTTGGGGGAGAAAAATAATTGGTTGTTTATATTTTCACAATAATTTCTTCTTTTATATACATACTGCTCCAGTAGGGGAACAAAACCCTTGCATTTTGTAGAATTTTTGAGCTGTAGTCATCGCAGTAGAAATTTTGATAAGGGCTTTTAGCTAGCATCATTCTTTTTTACTAAAGAATCTGAAACCCTCTATTTTAAAGGAATGTAGTTTAACGCAGTTTGTAGGGAGTCTGCCTTGCCCACAGACCACCTGGGTTCTATTTTAGCAATACATAGTTCCTGAGTTTGCCAGGAAATTTCGGAGTGTCAGGAGTAACTCCTGGGCACTATTGATGGTTGGGTGGTTTCCCCACAATAAATCTGAAAGAGAAAAATGGAGAGCACTATATAGTATACAGTGTGTACTATACATTACAAACTCTACAGTATGAACAATACATAATTTACATGATATAATATAGGTAACCTAGATAATTCTAAGGTTCCTTTTTCTTTCTTAAGTAAACTTGGAAGAGGAAATCCTTAGCATGTCATATGACCTCAGATGGCAAGAGTTCTACATTAAAATCCCTATTATTATTTATAAACACCATCGTGTTTTGGAGATATCTCTGATGACCTAGATCAAAATTGCTGTGTCTTCTCCAAGACACTCCTTGCTTAGAGTTTGAGCCCTTATTTATTATGATTTTCTCTGACAGACCTTGGAAAATACATCTCTTAGTAATAGGAAACTAGAGACAAATAAGGAATGCCCACTCCCCATATTCCTCCCCACCTGCACTGCATAAATTCTTATTGAAGACAGCACTGTTTCCTGAACATCAGGTCGCTCTCTCTGCCAAATGCAGGAAGATAGCAGCTGTAGCTAATGCATTAATGAGACTGCATATAGATCCCCTGGCAGAAGCATTTCTCCTTTAGGAGATTGTATTAACAAATGTCACTTAACTTTCACTCACGTTTTCCTTTTGTCTTCTCTCTTATGATTTTCTCCATCTATTTTTCTATATTGTTTTCCACTAACATTTGACTATCTTATCAGCTGATATGTCTAAGTGAATTCGTGTTAATTCTGATAATGTGTCTATGTAAGATGTGTGTTACTATTTTTCTAAATATTATTTTTGGAGAAGATTTTTCTAGATTAGTTGACATTGTCTGGAATAGTTTTAGCTAAATATTGAAAAACATTATTTATTTAAGTTTTTTCCTTTCTCTCTTCTATAATTCTCAAGTTGATCATTGTTACACGGATGAAAATTAACATTTATGCCAAAATATTCTGGTTTATTTTCAGTACAAATAGGCTTAATTGCTATGTCTTGCTCTGCATTCTTTTATACAGAGTTTATCCTGATTTTAAAGACGTGTATAATGTAGAGAATACTAAATATTTTATTATATATGATTGGGAAATTTTTGAGGGGATATCTCCCAAATAATTATTACAGTCCCAGAATCTTTTTTTTTCTAATTTTTTATATTTAAGTATAAAAACAATGATGCAAAGAGAGTGGACAAGATAAAGTTACAGTGGAAAGACAATCACCCATAAACAGAATTCTCAGAAGAATTGCTGACACCTAAATTTTGAACTTACAGTCAAAGAACATTAAGAAAAATAAAACAGAGGGCCGGGCGGTGGCGCTAGAGGTAAGGTGCCTGCCTTGCCTACGCTAGCCTAGGATGGACAGGACCAGGGTTCGATCCCCCGGTTTCCCATATGGTCTCCTAAGCCAGGAGCGACTTCTGAGTGCATAGCCAAGAGTAACCCATGAGCATCACTGGGTGCGGTCCAAAAGTCAAAAAAAAAAAAAAAAGTAAAAGAAAACAGAACTCATGTACAATTACTTTGTCCACAAGTCCCCAGATTTAGTACAGTATAACATTTATTAGCAATACACGAAGCAATCTAAAGCCATGAAATTTATGTGATTCCTTAAACATTGAAGACATAGTATTTTTTTTTTACATTTTCATGCACATACATATTAGTTTAATTTAACATCAAAAGTTTAAGGGGTTCTTTCTTAAAGTTTAGAGTCAAAGGAGCACAGTAAAAATGGTGCTAGAGTGGCAAATATTGTTTGCACAGACTCACCAAAATATGAGGAACATGGAAAGGAAAAGCCTTGGTTTAATTACAAGGAGGTCCTACCCCTGAAGTTTCCTGGCATAAGACCAACTCTAGGCTCCAGGCAAATTAGCTTGTCCAATCCAGGTCATTGTCTGTAGTGCCAATACACTTTTATTTTGCACACAGTCTCTGTTGTTGGTATCATGTTTCTGCATTAAAGATCCTGGAATCTGCATATACTATATGTAGTCAGGATGGTGCAGAGCATCCTCTCGTTTCACCTCACACTTAAAGGACAATGCAGAGAACCCTGTCCTGTAGAGTAGGTCATTGTTGTCAAGTCTTCTTAGTGTTAAGGGAAGTCTCTTTTGAGCAGATTAATGTCAGAGCCGTGGTAGGGTCTTCCCTGATAGAGGGTTGCTTCCAGATGTTGTTATAAAAAAACTTGGATGTTTCGTAGATAGCTGGCCTAGTTCAGGGGTGAATGGAGGATGCCCATTCTTCTGAGGCCTGTGCCAGGTCATTATATCGATGTTCAGGGTGTAAGGTCCCATTGAACTATGAGATTTGTGTGTTCTGACTTCTATTAGATAAGAACTTATTTGAGGGATACCTTGTTTTTAAGCCAAAATTTTTTCTTTATATTTTTCCAACTTTTGCTGCACCAATGCAAAATATTGTCAACCTTTATCTTTATCTTTAGAGACATCTTCCCAAAACTTTGAATCATGGAGTTAGAAATTTTTGTTTTTCTATAAAGTCAATTCGTTTACTGGTTTACTGGTCCTACTCTAATTAATAGTCATTCTACATCCTACGGTGTTGTTGGTTCTTGTCAATAAAAGCAGGGGTCCGAAAAAGGCAGGAGCTCATTCTTTATGGATAAAAAAAACAGAATTCATGGATAGGGAGTATTATTAATGCATATTGTGCAAACGGGGGCACTAGCCCCCGTGCAGTTTTAAATATATAGACTGGTAAGAAATATATAGACTGCTTTAGTGCAACCAAGCAGATCTCAGCACCCACAAGTTAAGCCTAGGGTAACCTTCAAACTCCTTCAAGGGACCCACCTCACTGGCCCAGGGGAAGCCCTGGAGATCTGGAGCAAGGTGTTGGAGGGGTGCTGGGGTCACCCAAGTCCCGCACACCCCCTGGCCTGGTTAAGAGGGCCGGGCGGTGGCGCTGGAGGTAAGGTGACTGCGCTAACCTAGGACAGACCGCGGTTCGATCCTCCGGTTCCCATATGGTCCCCTGTGCCTTCCAGGAACGACTTCTGAGCGAATAGCCAGGAGTAACCCCTGAGCATCATCGGGTGTGGCCCAAACACCAAAAAAAAAAAAGAAGGCCTTTGGCATGGCTGAGGCCTGCCGAACCCCATGCTGGAAGAGACTCCCAGCTCCCAGAAGGAATGAGGTCCTTCAAGAGTTGGGAGTCCAGGTGCTTCTTTCTGTCCTGATTTCTTGGAGCCCCAGAAGAGCTCGGCCACTCCACTTCACTTCTTGGCCGCACAATATTTCTAACCAATAAACCACATCACAACATGCAGGAAAAAACACACTACTAGAGCGACAATGCGGAAAGCTCATAGGCAAACACTATGCACCGAGAATGAAGATGATGACTTGGACGACCTTAAAAATCACAACCCTCTGCTTAACCTCTCAGATAAGGAATTTAAAATAGAAATATGGACTATGATTGTAAAACTCCAAGAAAGCATAGATCGATCTGAACAGAACACAAAGACAGAACTCAGAAATCTTCAAACTGAAATAGCAGGCCTGAAAAACATGGTAGCTAAACTGAAAACCTCAGTGGATGTCCTAGACAGCAGGGTAAGAGCAGCTGAGGAGAGAATTGGACTACTGGAAGATGAGATGCAGAAAAACTCGAGACAGCAGAAGAAATGGGAAAAGAACCTTAGGACAAATGAGCAGGCAATGGAAAAAGTACTCAAGGAATGTGAACAGATGAAAATAGAAGTCTTTGATAAACGCAAAAGAAACAACATAAGAATCATTGGAGTCCCAGAGACCCAAGTAGGAGATCACCAGGAAGAATCAATTGTCAAAGACATCATCAAAGAGATACTACCAGAGTTAACGACTACATGCAATCAAATCCTGCATGCCCGAAGAGTACCAGCCAAATGAGACCCAAAGAAAAACACCCCCAGACACATCATCGTTACAATGACAAATCCCACAGATAGAGATAGAATACTAAATGCAGCAAGGTCAAAAAGTGAAATTACATTCAAAGGAGCATACCTAAGACTTACAGCAGACATGTCACAAGAAACTCTGAAGGCCAGAAAACAGTGGTGGGATATTGTGACAAGACTGAAAGAAATGAATGCCTCACCGAGAATATTGCACCCAGCCTGACTCACATTCAGGTATGAAGGAAAAATACATAGCTTCATGAATAAACAACACCTTAAAAACTTCACAGATGATAACCCAGTCTAAAAAGAAAAACTGACAGGTCTACTCTAAGACAGAGAGACCAACAAACACAGGAAACTTATCTACAAAGATGACATTAAATTCTATGACAATCATCTCCCTCAATGTTAATGGGCTAAATTCATCAATTAAAAGACACAGAGTGGCAAAGTGGATCAAAATGATGAATCCAACCTTCTGTTGCCTACAAGAAACACATCTGAACAGTCAGAACAAATATAGACTCAAAATCAAAGACTGGAGGAAAATCGTAGACGCAAACAATACCTTCAAAAAAGCTGGGGTGGCCATATTAATATCTGATGACACCAACTTTATACTCAGAAAAGTGGTAAGGAACAAAGATGGACACTATGTTCTAATCAAGGGATATGTGTAACAGGAAGAAATCAGACTATTAAACATATATGCACCCAATGAGAAACCAGCAAATTATCTAATACAGTTACTGACAAATCTGAAAGAAGAAATCAATAATAACACAATAATTATGGGAGACTTCAACATGGCCCTATCAACACTTGATAGGTCAGCCAGACTGAAACCCAACAAAAACATACTAATCTTGAAAAGAGAAATGGTAGAAAGAGGACTAGTAGATGTATATAGAACACTCCATCCCAAAAAACGTGGATACACATTATTCTCCAATATACATTGATCATTCTCCAGGATAGACTACATGCTGACACATAAAACATACCTCCATAAAATCAAGGGGATATAAATCTTGCAAGCTACCTTTGCCAACCACAAGGCTCTGAAATTAGATGTGAACTACAAAGCCACACAGAAGAAAAACATTAACAACTGGAAATTAAACACCCTGCTACTGAACAAACAGTGGGTCCGAGATGAAATCAAAAAGGAAATTAAAACTTTCCTGGAAACAAATGATAATGAAGTCACAACCCCCCAGAATCTATGCGACACAGCAAAAGCGGTCCTGAGAGGAAACTTTATAGCTCTGCAAGGACACATCAGGAAGGAAGAAGGGGCATACCTGAATAACCTAATGACACAGCTAAAAAAATTAGAAAATGACCAACAAAAGGAACCAAAAATAGGGAGACAGTAGGAAATAACAAAGCTGAAAGCAGAACTCAATGAAGTGGAAAACCGAAGAACAAAAGATCAACGAAAGCAGTAGTTGGTTCTTTGAAAAAATAAACAAGATTGATAGGCCATAGGCAAAACTCACAAAGGAAGAGAGAGAAATGAACAGACACTTTGATAAAAAAGAAATACAAATGGCCAAAATGCACATGAAAAAATCCTCCTCATCACTAATCATCAGGGAGATACAAATCAAAACAACGATGAGATACCACCTCACACCCCAGAGATTGACCCACATCACAATGAATGAGAATAATCAGTGCTGGCAGGGATGTGGAGAGAAAGGAATTCTTATTCACTGCTGGTGGGAATGCTGTCTAGTCCAATCTCTATGGAAAGCAATATGGAGATTCCTCCAAAATCTGGAAATTGAGCTCCCATTCGACCCAGCTATTCCACTCCTAGTGATATACCCTAAGAACACAAAATTTCAATACAAAAACCCTTCCTCACACCTATATTTATTGCAGCACTATTCACAATAGCCAGGCTCTGGAAACAACCAAGATGCCCTTCAACAGACGAATGGCTAAAGAAACTGTGGTACATATACACAATGGAATATTATGCAGCCATCAGGAGAGGTGAAATCATGAAATTTTCATATACATGGATGTACGTGGAATCTATCATGCTGAGTGAAATAAGTCATAGGGAGAGAGAGACGCAGAATAGTCTCACTCATCTATGGGTTTTAAAGAAAATAAAAATCATTTTTGCAACAATCATCAGAGACAATGAGAGGAGGCTGGAACTTCCAGCTCACTTCATGAAGCTCACCACAAAGAGTGGTGAGTGCAGTTATAAAAATAACTACACAGAAAACTACCATAATCACGTGAATGAATGAGAGAACTGGAAAG
>PVKC010035505.1:0-13447 GCA_004027635.1 Crocidura indochinensis | reverse complement strand
GAAATTAAACAAAAGTACAGAACTAAATATCCAAGGCAGAGTCAACAATAGAATCAAGAAACCCAAACTATAGCAATCTAAACTTAACATAGGCCTGTTATACTAGCAGGCTGGGGAATAGGGGTGATGTGTAGTATGGAATGCACTCTGGGAACATTGGTGGAGGGAGGTCAACATTGGTGGTGGGATTGGCCTGATTGATTAAATGTCTGAAATCCGACTATGAAGGACTTTGTAAATCACAATGGTTTCAATAAAATAAAAGTGCTTTTCAAGGCAGGAGACAGGGCAAGGAAGATAGGTTATAATCTGGGGACCTTGGTGTTGGGAAATGTGCTCTGGTGAAGGGGCAGGTATTGGACATTATGTAAGTGAGATTCAATCATGAACAACTTTGCAACTGTGTATCTCATGGTGATTCATTTAAAGAGCTTATACCTCAACATTGTTTTGATTTGCATCTCCTTGATGATTAGTGATGTGGAACATTTTTCATGTGCCTTTTGGCCATTTGTATTTCTTCTTTGA
This sequence comes from Crocidura indochinensis, assembly GCA_004027635.1. Lineage (NCBI taxonomy): Eukaryota > Metazoa > Chordata > Mammalia > Eulipotyphla > Soricidae > Crocidura > Crocidura indochinensis. Next base: position 12,919 of record PVKC010035505.1, on the reverse strand, counting down.
GGAAGTGTCTGTTCATTTCTTCTTCCTATTTTTTTATGTTAAGTTCTGTCAGAATCTTGTATGTCTTTGATATTAGACCCTTATTTGATGGGTGAAGAGTTTCTCCCATTCTGTGGATGGCTTTTCTAACCTAGGCACTATTTCCTTTGAGGTGCAGAAGCATTTCAGCTTAAGATAGTCCCATCTGTGTATCTCTGCTTCCACTTGTTTGGAAAGTGCTGTTTTCTCCTTGAAGATGCCTTTAATCCCAATGTCATGAAGTGTTTTACCTACCTGTTGCTCTATATACCTTATGGTTTTAGGCTGCCACAAGACTGGCAGATATCAAAAAAGAACAATAAGTGCTAGCAGGGATGTGGAAAGAAAGAAACTTTTATTCACTGCTGGTGGGAATGCCATCTAGTCCAGCCTTTATGGAAAACAATATGAAGATTGCTCAAAAAACTGGAAATTGAGGTCCCATATGATTCAGCTATATCACTCCTATGGATATACCCTAGGAACACAAAAATACATTAAAAAATCCCTTCCTCGGGGCCAATGAGGTGGCACTAGAGGTAAGGTGTCTGCCTTACAAGTGCTAGCCAAGGAAGGATTGCAGTTTGATCCCCCGGCATCCCATATGGTCCTCTCAAGCCAGGGGCAATTTCTGAGTGCTTAGCCAGGAGTAACCCCTGAGCATCAAACGGGTGTGGCCCAAAAAAACAAAAAAGAAATCCCTTCCTCACATATATATTCATTGCAGTACTATTTATAATAGTCAGACACTGGAAACAACCAAGATGCAACATATGAATGGCTAAAGAAACTGTGGTATATATACAAATGTAATATTATGCAGCCCTCAAGAGATGAAGTCATGACATTTTCCTATACGTGGATCGACATGCTGAGTGAAATAAGTCAGAGGGAGAGAGATAGATACAGAATAGTCTCACTCATCTATGGGTTTTAAGAACAATTAATGACATTATTTTAATAATACCCAGAGAAAATAGAGATGAGGGCTAGAAGGACTGGTTCACACGATGAAGCTCACCACAAAGAGTGGTGTGTGCAGTCAGGGAAATAAATACAGTAATAACTATCATGATAATGTTAATGAGTGAGAAAAGTAGAATGCCTGTCTCGAATACAGGCAAGGGTGGGGAGGGAGGGGGGCATTGGTGGTGGGAATGTTGCGCTGGTGAAGGGAGGTGTTTGTTTATGACTGAAACCCAACTACAATCATGCTTGTAATCATGGTACTTAAATTAATATTTTATTTTTATTTTGAAAAAAAAAGTGGATTACAAATCTTTCACAATAATTTTTAGGTCCATAGAGACATTGAATCAGGGGCATTCCCACCACCAATGCTGTCCTCCCTCCACCCCTGTTCTCACGCATCCTATATCCCCCTCCTTTACCCACTGGGCTGCTAGTATAAGTGGTCCCCTCTGTGTCTAGCATGTTGTAGATTGGGTATCGATTCTGTTGTCATTGGCTTTGGATTTGGTGTTTAAGTCTGATCATTTTTTTTATTTTTACTTAATGTTCATATGACTGTCTGGTCTTAAAAAAGATATGAAAATAAAACAGGGGCCAAATAAATAGCAAGGAGGTAAGGCATTTGCCTTGCATGCAGAAGGATGGTGGTTCGAATCCCGGCATCCTATATGGTCCCCTGAGCCTGCCAGGAGCAATTTCTGAGCATAGAGCCAGGAGTAACCCATGAGCGCTGGTAGATGTGACCCAAAAACCAAATAAAATAAAATAAAATAATAAAATATGCCTGTTAAAATGGGCAGGCTGGGCAGTTAGGAAGGTAATTGGTGAAGTGATTGGTGCTAGAATATTTAATGTGTAATACTCAACTATGTATAACTATGTATATTATGGTTCTTATAACAAATAAGAAAATAACAAGCATGCTAACAAAGTTTAGATTTGAATGTGTCTGAGTTTTTAAAGATTGTACTAGATTATCCTGACTACAGAGAGCAAAGAAGGATTTATTAAGGGAGATAGTCTTCACTCAATCAGGATTTGCATGTTTGGGTGTCAAATATGAAGGTATATAAGGCATGAATGAGATAAGCAATGACAGCAAGCCTTGAGTCTGCATGTCAAAGAATCAGTGTGAGAAAAAGAGGTGATGAGAGAAGGGAAAGATGAAAGGGTCCAACGAAGAGGCAGGGCTGCATGGCATTAGTCAGAATCCTTAAAGACATTTACAGCTAGATTTAAGAGATGTGATACTGAAATTATACACACTACAGAAGCTTTTCAATACAACATTTGATTTTCTAAAATAAAACTTGAGATGTTTTTATAAAATAAAGTTCAATCTGTTATGATACAGTATTGTAATAAAATGCAAGAGAAAAATAAGATTGAATATCTGTCCTGGTGAAAAGACAGAAAAGCAAAATAACTACTAAAATATTTTAGTAGTTGGAACCATAGCAATCGTACAGCATGTAGGGCACTTGCCTTCCATGTGATCAATCCCTTTTTGAACCCTGGCATCTCATCTGGAGCACCATCAGAACTAATTCCTGAGGGCAGAGTCAGAAGTTACATCAGAGCATGACTGGTTGTGACCAACCACTCGGCCCCAACTAACTGATTATCTTTGAAGGAGAAAAATAAGGACTGGGGAGATAACAAGTATCAGGCAGATGATGTATCTGGATGTTCTGGAAAGATTTGAGAAGTTGAGATAGTTGAATAAAGAATTGTTTCTTCAGCCCCATAATATCCATGCTCATCCAGCTTCTGATTCCATATACAGACCCTTCTCTTTCCCTTACAAATGAAAACAATCCAAAATCTTATATTTCCTCTATAAGCTATTCTTCTGTTGGGATGGTGGTTTTCATTGCAAACGTATCATGACCTTTATATCAAAACTAATAAAACGGTCTTATAACAGTTCAAATAAATTTTTATTTAATTTTGATGTAAAAGGTTTAAAGTTCAACTATTACAGGATGGGGGAAATGAATGCACAACAGATTTATTGAGATTGACTTCATCATAAATATTCTTTATTGCTTATTGCATATTTTTACAAACATGTTTCCCTACATTTTAGGAAATTCAAATATAGAGATCACTGACGTTTTTAGATTTTCTGACTTGTAGATTTGGAAAATTTTTTTAATTATTGCTTTATATTTTTTCGCTGAACACTTATGAATGAATTATAGATTGCTTATGGGATTCAAAGAACATAAGCAAGGACAGCTCTCAATTCTGGGTAAATTATTTGACCTATCTAAACCTGTATTATGATTTCAAAGATGAGGATACACTAATACTTATCAAATGATCATACACTGCATAGCACATAACAAGGTTTATATGTTGTCTATCATTGACTAGCAGGCAATGTGATAGTTCTATAAAACATAAACCTCTGTTTTAATACTTCCTTATTAAAGCAAATATTAGACCCCATTTTAAATCTAAATTTAAATAAATGCATTTTTTACTAATTTTAAACATAATTATTTACTAATTTATGAAGTATTTGGCTTGAATGATTAAAGTCTTACATCTTATATTTATTGAAATTAAAAATACATATAAACTTTCCAATGGTGTAAAAATTGCAGTCTACTTTTGCATGATATAAAATTCCTCAATGTCATTTTAATTGGGATAACTAGCATTTGTTCTTTCAGCAGTTGGTGAGGAAGAGAGGAAAACAAAATGTGTTTTCCAATAGTCTAATAGGAACGAACAAGGTTGTGCATTTGTGTCCAAGAATCCCACTCCATGGAAACAACACACTGTCTGTACAACCTGTTCTAGACTTTTGTATTTTTAAGAATACACTTTAAGAGTACACTTGCAGGTGGGAGAGTTGGGACAATCTCATACAGAGACATAACAATAAAATATTATTGGGTCTTAAAATGTCAACATAAAAATTTATTTATGTTAAAAATTGATGTTAACAATGATCATCTATTGGCACTACATCATGATTTGGTGGTTTTTGGATGCTAGATGCATCTACTCTCCAAGTCTATGTAATCATAAAACTTGGGAAGAATTGTCAATGTAATGATAAAATATCAGCTCTCTCTAAGCATTGCTAACTGTTTATAAAGTTGGATCATAAGTCACTGCTACTTTCTTCCAATTGAGTTTTTATCTTAACATTCAATGTTCTAAAACATAAAGGATCATAAAACCAGACTGCATGATTTCAGTCTTGGTTCTTCCACTTAATATGTCCTGGACAAATTACTTGACATCTTTATACATCAAGTTTACCATGTTTGAAAGGAGACTAATATAGATACTTAATAAACATTATCATAAAGCCTAGTACATAAAAACTATCAATGTACTAATTTCTAAGGCATATACGTTAAAGTGACTGAGACATGTGGCTTAAACTTTTGTGCAATCACTATTTAAGATATGACACAGATACTTAACTCCCTCCCTTTTTAAAGATTTCTTCCTCACATATATTCATACCGTTGGTGTTTTATATTATATAGAAGATTAGACCAGATCATGAAAGCACCATTTTTTTAAAACACAGATGATTCAACTATAAACTATCACATAATTTACTCAAAGAAAAAAGAGAAAGCAGAGAGATAGAGGACAGGGAAGAATGAGATAAAAATAGCAATACTCAAATTTAAAACACATAAACCTTGAGAGAGAAACCTGTGAACTACTCAAGCAGAAACTCATTTCTTCCAGGCATATCATTTCTATGCCACAATCTGATTCTAATTAATTTGGACCACATATATTAGAGTCTCTTGCCAGAATGAATATATGAAGCAATAGTATTGATTCTATCATTAAATAGAAATAAATCACTAAATATTCATACAAATATCTTGTATGTTTAAAATAAGAGAAATTAACATTTAAGAACAAAAATGGATATCATCTAGAAATACTAAAAGTTGTGTTATTTCAATATTTAGGGCACAGATAAAGTGTGGTACAACTATAAGGAAGGAGAAGAGAAGAGGACACGTATGTATGTGAAAATGTCAGGGGTGAATCTCATTTACCAAAACAGCTGAGAGTTTATAACCATAACTAAAATAATGTGCAGTAGTGTGGATGCTTATTGAAAAAGAAGCTTGGCTCCTTTAATAGAACAGGTTGAATAGTAAATTAGGATGGACATGATATTCTTCATTTATTGATACTATTTTTCATAGACTTTGATTGTAAAAAAGAATTATGAAAAAGGAGAACTCATAAAAGACTTGTGTAATAAATAATAAAGACTTTTGTGCTTATCTATGCATCATCAATTATCTATTGCATGATGTTGAAGAGTGGAGTAGAGAACGAAGGATGGCTGGTAATGAGTTCTTGAGAAAATAGTCAAGATCAGACAGTAAAAACAAAATACCAATGTACAACATAGAAAGAAGGAAGATGATGATAATATGGAAACGTTTTCTTCTACAGGAATCTGGCAGTATATTCAAATATGGCCACAGGTTAAAGAGAATAGGGAGAACCAAGAATGAGTAGTCAATTGAGCATAAGTCCAAGGCTGAGTTTGACCACTTTAATTATGCTTCTCCTAAACAGTAAAGAATTACATGTTAACTAAATAATAAACAGTGGAAAGAGAAGTGGTTGGAAAATTTTGGTTTTATAAGTTTTAGTGGAAACTGAATTTTTGAAGCTAAAATGGCTTAATACTCTTTGACACATATTTATTTTATGTTCACATACTAAACTTGCAAATCCTGCAGACTTCCTTCATGCCCTTTACATAATTCGTCCTAGTTATCTGTGGGATATTTTCAATTTCTTACAGTTTGTCACTTTGAAATGTAAAGATAATTTAATACTTGACTGTTTAATTACAAAAATAGGCCTAAGGCACAAAATGTAAAATTAAACACAAAAATCAATTTGAGATTTTGGTACTCTGGGTTGGACTGCTTTATTGGAGAAAACAATATTCATCAAGAATTGGCCACCTCCTCCACCTCCACTCTTAGTTATTTTTCGATGTATTTTAAGAATTTTTATGGTATGACAGCACAAAGATAGGCAATGCACCTTTTCTTTTTCCCTAGATACAAATCTTTCATCTGCACCAACTTGGAGTATAAGACAAAGCCAATTTTAGCCTTGATGCATCCATTTTGCATCAAACACAATATATATAAAAGTAACAGTCTCATGGAAAAAACCAAGCTTGCAAAGCTGTCTGATTTTTTTTAAATGCAAATGATACAATTTGCTCTTTGGCTGTGAGAATCTATAGGAAACAAGTTCCCTCATTTAATTAAAATACTATAATGATGTCATACACTCTGCATTATTTGTCTGATTCCCAATATACAGTCCTGAGGGCAAATCATTGGCCTTATAGAATGATAAGGCACAAAGCTAAATTCAAGTTGCAACTCCGTTTTGCTCTTATGGTTTACCTGTGCAATGACTTTATTTTAAATTTTATTCGGTGAGGACTAACGTTAAACACCTCCAGAGCAAGATTTAAAGCTGCACCCAAAACTCGTAAACTAGACACATATTTGAAGGAATGATTCAAAAAGCCAAAACTAATATTCAAAAAATGAAAGCATGTTCATGCTGAATAAAAATGTCAACATTGTAAGGAGAGGGAATCAATAGCATTGAAGTAGTAAGACCTGAAATTAAGGAAAATTCAGGAAAATCGATGTTGTCACTGAAAGCAGTCAATGCTTCATTTAAAATTGTACTATTGGCTCCTTCTAGATATCATGAACTGATTTTGATACTTTTCAAGTACAACACTCTAATATTATTTGATTACTGAGTTTTGGGTGCTTCCCAAGCTATGTCCTTTAATTGTGTTACTTTAGTCTCAACCTATTTAGGATCAAAAACGTGCACATAGGGAATATTTGAGTTCAGAACTTATTTCTGCTGTTACTGTAGAAATAAAATTCCCTTAGGATATCAGCCTCTATTTACTTTAAAACTTTCATATTCTAGGTTCTTTTAAAAATGTTCCTTCCTGTGATGGCCTAACAAATCCCTCTTGTGGCTCTATGACTACATCAGAGTAGATGAGAATATTGTCAATAAGCCTGAACCCTTCTTCCTTCTCTTCCTCCTCTCCTTTTCCATCTTCCTTCTCCTCTCTTCCCAGTTACTTTTCTTCCTCAAAATCTGATTAAGCCAGTGAATCTCTGTATACACGCAAATGTTCTAATAGCTTTGTCCATGTCATTCTTAGAGTACGAAAGGAAAGAAAAGTAAGACAGTTTCTAAGGAGCCACTGTCTGACTTCAAAGTGAAGGAACACAAATGATAAACAGTGAGATCTCAGATTTCATTCAGTTCTACTCTTTCTGTTGGTGAGTTACACTCGTTTTCAGGACATAAAACATGTCTCAAGAACTTCTCTTCTTATTCCAGTTAAAAATTTACACTATGGGTAATTATTTGATCAGTACTAGTTTTGATATATAAAACACACACACACACACACACATATATATATGCTCCATAGAGGAAGAACCTGAATTAAGTTCATCTTCATACCTGTGATGTATTAGGTTTCTTGTGATCATAATGGTATTCATCCCTCTTCCCAGAGGTTGATTACAAATTTAAAGTAGTCGAAGTGTATAGGTGTGACTGCAAGTCAGAACAGAGACATGTGAGAGGGATTTCACAGTAAATAAGCCAAAGATGTGGTGGGGGAATGAGAAGATTCTGAAGACAATGATGACAATCATATCTTGAGATTAAAAAGAAAAAACATCCAAAAGAGTTGTGCCCAAAGAAGGGAATCCGTGTTGCTCAACTCAACTTCCTATTAGTTCTTTAGAAGAAAGTTCCAGAAATTGGCATTGGCCTTCTCCACTTAGTCATCATAATCTAGTGACAGAATCTTAGATGAACTTCAAGGACTAGATTACACCGACATGATTTGTCCTAAATTTTATCATGTTGTGCATGAATATATTCTATCTTACATGGCTCTCTTCAACATATACAATTTTGAGTAAATGATAAAATGATATTTGCTGTTGCTGTTTAACAAGACAAATTTAATATATTTTCTTCTCCCTCGCCCTGCCTTGCCTCACCCACCACACCCTCTCTCTATTCCCTTAATCTTTTTTTTTTTTTTTGGTTTTTGGGTCACACCCGGCAGTGCTCAGGGGTTACTCCTGGCTCCATGCTCAGAAATTGCTCCTGGCAGGCATGGGGGACCATATGGGGCACCGGGATTCGAACCGATGACCTTTTGCATGAAAGGCAAATGCCTTACCTCCATGCTATCTCCCGGGCCCCTATTCCCTTAATCTTAATTAAAATATTAAGATTAAAGGCAAATGCCAGCCACCAACTTTCTGGCTTTTTACTGGTAGCTTCCTTTAAAAGGAATAAACCTAGTTAGGGTGAGGGGAAAGGGAGGGCGAGGTTCAAAGGTCTGGGGTACCTGTTTTGCCTGCAGCAACCCTGGGTTTGTACTTAGAATGATCTCAGCAGAAGGGTAATAGCTCAGTATAGTGCCAGATGTAGAAAAACAAACAAACAAACAAACAAAACCAATGGAAAAACAAATAGGAGAAACCGAATGAAAGAATTATGAGTGGTTTTATTTTGTCTCTAGTTTTTGAATAGATTTTACTTTTTTTTTTTTTACAAATATGTATTGTTTTTATGAGACAAACTTTTGAACTTGGCAAAACCTATTTTTATTTTATTTTGTTTCGTTTTGAGCATCACATTCAGTGGTGCTCAGTGCTTACTCCTAGCTCAGTACTGGGGTCATGCCTGAGGCTCAGGGGACCATATGAGATACCGGGGATAAAAGCCAGTTTAGGTGTGTGTTTAAGGCAAGCAAACGCTCTACACATTATACTATAAATCCTACCCCTAAATACTTACTTTGTGCCAACTTTAATTTTTTATGGACCTGTCTAATTTCAGGGAAAATGTCTTACCTTTTTATATAAGTTTAATATGATAATAATAATAAGTGATCACAATAATTTATTTATCTTCTCCAAAAATAAAATGTGCTTTATAAGACCATTTTAACTCCTGAACTGTCTCTTGTTATTCTGATCTACTCTCTAGTACCACAGATCTCCCCCAAACACTGTACCTTAAATATGGCCATATGTTCCTTAGTGGTCTCAGTCTCACATCATTGGTCCTAGCTCTGATTACAACAAAGTTGGATGAGAATCAACAGATATGACCTTATAAAGTCTCTTCAGCTGCATTTTAGAAGATATTACAAATCCCTATCAGATAGTTTACAAGTATCACACAGCAAATAGAGTTAGCATCTTTCAAATGTTCATGCACTCTTCTACTTTAATTGCAATTAATGAAACCACAAGTGAATTCTGTTATTATTCCTTTTCTTATCACAGATTTTGAAAGCACCCCTATGCTAGGTAAGGTGAAACTAAAATCAGCAAACTCAGTATACATCCAGGAACATCTGGGCTCTTGTTTTTAAAAACAATCAGTACCATCATTGTGCTCCAGTAAAATAGCATTTCTCAAATATTCCCTTTTGTGCATGCTGGGAAATTAATCTAAAACTTAACAAGACTCATAGAACTGAAGTTAAAGAAATAGTAGAACAGGTAAGACATTCTGTTTGCATGGGGCAGATCCAGGTTCAATCCTTGGCAACACATATGTTCTCCAGAGAGCACTGTTGGAATGATCCCTGAGCACAGAGCCAGTAGTCAGTCCTAAGCTCCAATGGATGTAACTTCAAAATGAAATAAAATAAACATAAATAAATAAATAAGCAATTCCCTATGAATTTGAGAACATTAAATAGCTCCAGATTAATTGTATATTTTTCTATTGCTTTCATATAATGTTTATGACAGTTTAGGTTCAACATGGTAATAATAGCATTCATGCATAGTATTGATATACACAGTTATGGTGCCCACCACTATCCATACTGTCTACCCTCTCTCTCCTGCTTATTGCTTTTACCATGGAAATACAGATCTTGCCACAAATGAAATCAAGAATTCACTAATTTTGATTCACCAACGATGGCAGAAAACCCCCCTGGGTTATTAAGTCTGAGCAGTGTGTGGACAAACATGATAATAAGCAAGTAAAACATGTCGTAAAATATACTGTGTTCATTTATTGTGACAACTGGGGTGTAATTATATGAGCAAATGTACTACACTTTAGTCAGTGAACATAATAAAATGGGAACACCAGGAGTCCTTCCTTTAGTCTGGGCTATTAAACTATGACTGAAGAGAAGGTGAACAATCTGCAAATCTTATGAGGAATATTCACTTTTATAGATTAGCATAGTGGGGGTTAGTTAGTTTCTCTTGTAGTGTAATAAATAACATCTCTCTGTTTCTTCCTCATTACTTGTGGGTATAGCACCAAAGAATATTTTCCTCTATTCCTGGGCAATTACAATGTCTGCATTAATGTGAATTACTCATGCTCTTTACCTCCTTCTCTCCCTCCAATTAAGGAAAGGAAGAAAAATTGTATGAGAAGTGTCTTTCCAAAGGTAGAAAAGTAGGAAAGGAGGGTCAGAGCGATAGTACAACTGTAGGGTGTTTGCCTTGCACACAGCTGATTTGGGATGGATCTCGGTTTGATCTCTGTCATCCCATATGGTCCCCCAAGCTAGGAGCAATTTCTGAGTGCATAACGAGGAGTAACCCCTGAGCATCACCGGCTGTGACCCAAAAAACAACCCCCCCAAAATAAAGGTAGGAAAAGAGATGACCAATAGGCTGGTAGAGTTATTCAATTTGTAAGTTGACTAAGTGAGCTGAGACCTGAAGTGGTCATGGAGGCTACAAGGAAAAGGGGAAAGTGCATATAGGTTTAGATTAGGCTGTCTTGGCTTCCCAGAGTGCAACTACTATTTAGAAAAGAAAAATTAATTAAAATTTTGGACATGTTTTACCAACATTAAAATGTGTAGCTTTCATTACCCTAATACTTTTATTGCTACTGTGAGATTATTGTGAAGTGATCTTCCAAAATAGCATATGCATTAAATCACGAAAGAGCACCAGGGTGGATTACTACAGTTTTCCTTTGTGTCTTGGCAGCTAACAATCAAAATCATAATGGAACCACCTGCTGACTTTGACTTAGAGCCCAGAGCCACGTGGGTCTACACAAGCCAGAAGTCACTTTAACATTAAAAAGAAAATGAGCACTCAAACAGAAGGGCCTCCTGGGACAACCTGGGCATTTTAGATTCCTGAAGACCAAATACCTGACACATATATTATCCCTTTTACAGACCCAGACTGCAGCCAAGTAAAGGAAGGGCTACAAGCTATGAAAGGTCTGCATCCCAAGACATTTAGGAGGACACTGTCAAATTCAGACAATCTTTTTGATAGATTCACTAGATTTTTCAAACTTATTCTTGCCAGGGCAATGCAGCAGGGAGCAAAGGTTGGCCTCAATTTGATGAAATGGTTGCCTTGGCTTGTTATTCTCCAGTTAACTCATGGCTGGGATAATGTGGAGTGATGCCAAAGAAAGGAATCGATACCAAATTCTTTATACGAGAAGCTGTAATTTACTAAACAATGACAATATTCCTCCTGAAATGCCTATAATTTTCCTTTCGTTTTTATTAATATCTTTATTTAAACACCTTGATTACAAGTATGATTGTTGTTGGGTTTCAGTCATGTAAAGAACACCCCCCTTCACCAGTGCAACATTCCTATCACCAATGTCCCAAATCTCCCTCCTCCCCACCCCACCCCTGCTGTACTCTAGAGAGGATTTCTACTTCCCTCATTCATTCACATTGTTAGGATAGTTCTCAATGTAGTTATTTCTCGAACTGCACTCATCACTCTTTGTGACGAGCTTCATGTCCTGAGCTTGACCTTCCAGCCCTCCTCTCTTTTGTCTGAGAATTATTACAAAAATGTCTTTGATTTTTCTTAAAACCTATAGGTGAGTGATACTATTCTGTGTCTATGTCTCTCCATCTAACTTATTTCATTCAGCATAATAGATTTCATAGACATGCATGTAAAATTTCATGACTTCATCTCTCCTGGTGGCTGCATAGTATTCTGTTGTGTATATGTACCACAGTTTCGTTAGCCATTCACCTGTTGAAGGGCATCTTTGGTTGATTAGACCACTGACAAAACTCAAAAAGAAAGAGAGAGAGAGAGAAACTTGATAACCGTATTAGAAACAAAAAGGGGGAGATCTCTACAGATATTGCAGAGATTCAAAGGTAATCAGAGACTACTTTGAGAAACCTTCCACAGTTGAATAAGGAGGATCACCCCATCACTATTGAGGAAATTAAAACGGTAATCAAATGTCAGACCAAAATCAAAAGCCCAGGCCCAGATGAATTCACTAATGAATTCTTTCAAACCTTTCAAGAGGAACTACTACCAATCCTGGCCAGGCTCTTTCATGAAATTGAAAAAATGGGAGGGGCCCGGGAGATAGCATGGAGGTAAGGCATTTGCCTTTCATGCAAAAAGTCATCGGTTCGAATCCCGGTGCCCCATATGGTCCCCCGTGCCTGACAGGAGCAATTTCTGAGCATGGAGCCAGGAGTAACCCCTGAGCACAGCCGGGTGTGACCCTCCCCCAAAAAAAAAGAAAAAAGAAAAAATGGGAACACTTCCAAATAGCTTTTTTGAAGCCAACATCACCTTGATATAATTTTGCTTTCTAAGAGAAGACTTTCTTGTGTCTCTGAAGTCAACTCCTTGTTCTGCCCCAGATATAAGCTAGCGTTAGAGCAATTGCTTTTTATACTTGAGTGGGGTCTTGTTAAAGACAGATTTCAATGCAGTCAGCGTGTGGTGGAAGTGGGGACCATGAAGGTTCAACTTTAATGAGTTAAAATTAAGTACTGGTCCCAACCCCTTTGGGAAAAGAAAATTGAAAATCATTTCTCTGGGAC
>PVKC010035504.1:0-13447 GCA_004027635.1 Crocidura indochinensis | reverse complement strand
AAAAAAAAACGCTGAGAAATGTATTTGACTTTTAAATATGTTTACATTTCAAATGAAAATTATTACTGCCCCTCCCCCACCTTCAGCACCATAAGTTGATGACTACAGAGCCAGGAGTGGGCATGGCTAAATAAATAATAAACCAAAATTATTAAACATAGCTTGCCCAATATCTATTTTGAATAGTAACATAATCAAAAACCTTTATTCATTTACATACCAAATTGTTGAAGTGAAGTCTTAGCATCTTTGTTATTTCATTTCATATAACATATATATTGTTATATATGTTATATATAAATGTTATATATGAAATAAGGCTTATATATATATAAGCCTTTTGTTTCTTGCATTTTATCGCTCAGCCACAAACATGAATGACTAATGACAGCTTCTTCAGCAAGTATTCTAGTTCCTTAAATAGATGTAACCTTCCTCAAGAGATTGTCTATTTTTTGTTTTCTGTACTTTATAAGTCTTACTTATAAGACTTACTGTGTAAGTCTTAATCTATGTCATCAAAAGAGGAAGATCACCATTAAGTTTAATATGTCATAATCATCTAGTCTGTTCGGTTCCGGAGTAGGTCGAGACCACACAATTGGAGTAAAACAAAACAGAACTTTATTCTATCAGCTATAGGCCCCATACTGACTGGTCAGGGTGATCTCCCAGAGAAAACCCCTAATAAGGTTACAAGCCAGCTTATATGAGGGGATGAGGAGATTCTAACTTCCGAATATCTTTACAAAATTATCTAGGGTATCTTCCTACTTCAGGTAGTACATTTGCCTTGCACACGGTTAGTATGGGGCTCATGGCTGACAGAATAAGGTTGTTTTTCTTTACTCCCAATTGTGTGGTCTTGTCCTACTCTGAAATGTCAGTTGATTTTTAAGACAAGAAAACAAAATACCCACCCCTGACAACCAAAACAAGACAAATAGTTGCTTGAGAGAGAAGCAGGACCACAAAAACCAGCTCCTAAACACTGTTTTCACAAAACTAAGAAACAAAGCAACTTTGCCACTTCTCAAACTAGAACCAGCCCATCATAGAATCCTGGATGGAGGAAAATGGTGAGCCAGGTAAGTATTCTAACTGTTGAATGAAGGTCAGCTCTGAAGCAGTCATATGGATCGTCAAAGGAAAACTCAAGACAAAGATTAAGGAAGGATCTTTATTGATAAAGAAGACTGTAAAGCAATACTCAGGCTCTAGAAGGGCACAAAATTAAAACAAACATCACTATAATGTTCAGGACAAGTCATTTGAAAGCAAAATGTCCCACTCTATCAAAGTTAATTAACAGCCTAGTCACAGGAATCAAACAGCAACTTCTCATATAAAATTTTCATAGAAATGACTCATTCAGCTTGTATCTTCAGGAAAAAAATCCTATTTTCTTCATCTTAAATGGCAAATACCTCTACCTCCCTCTGATTATGGAATGCTTAAAAAAAGGCAAAATATTTTTATCCCCCATAACCCCCTTCCCCCATGTTTAATATAAATCATTAAATTTACATTTCTAAGCCCATATACCAGGAACTGAAGCCTATTTAATCTTTAATCCTTATTTTATCTTATTTTAGGACTAAGAGCACAAATCAGTAATGTCAACTTGAAGCAGGTTTTGACTCCAGACACTGACAATATCTGGAAATATTTTTTTATAAGTGGGGGTGGTAGTAGTACTTTTGGTATTATCCTGTAAGTAGAGACAACAGATATTGCTAAGTAGCCAGGACAAATCCCAGAACCAAGAAATTGCCCCAAATGGTACTGTGGAGACTTGAAAGAGTCTAAAGGGAGAACCCCTGAGTTGAGATTTTTCAGCCCAGGTGTAAAACTTGGGGCAACTGATTCAGCCACTGATGACTTACCTGAGTTTTCTCATCTAAAAAGTAGAGGAAATAATACATGCCACCTTAAAAAACTCTGATTAGAAATAATGTGCTTATAATCTTATTAAAGTTCCTCTGGGAATCCTTACTAGGAATTCGCAGGTCAGTTTATCCTGCTTCCTGGATTTTCAGGATAAACCAATCCAAGAATTAAGGCTATAAACTTTCTATTTCCAATATTATATATTATCTACATAATTTCTATAGTCTTTGTTTTGCAAATGTTACTTATTGAAAGGACACTTTAAAATGTGTCCCAAACCCTTTGGTTGTTCTATTTCTGACATGTAAAATAGTATCACAAGGTCTTTCCCTCCCTTTATCTACATTTATATATCCCATCATTGTCTTACTCCTCTAGGAGGGTGTTTCTATGGAGGGATAAAATTTACCAACCTTCTGTATAATTTAGCATTTTATATTAGTTCTTTCTATAGTTGTGGAGATTTAATTTGGGTATGCTTGACTTCTGTCCTTTGAAAGGGCTGCTTACTCAGTTGGCTGTTGTCCCAGAGTCCTGAGATTCCTACCTTTACAAAAACGATATAAAATGGCTATGTCTCGGGGCCAGAGAGATAGCACAGAGGTAGTATGTTTGCCTTGCAAGCAGCTGACCCAGGACCAATGGTGGTTCGAATCCCAGCATCCCATATGGTCCCCCGTGCCTGCCAGGAGCGATTTTTGAGCACAGAGTCAGGAGTAACCCCTGGGCGCCGCCAGGTGTGGCCCCCAAACCAAAATAAACAAGTAAAATAAATGGCTAACCTCAATTTAATACACAAACAGGTTTGTGGCTTCCCATGTGCTTTCCCTCTTTTTGGTGTATGCTAGGCAAAGGTTGACAAAATGATTTACCCTCCATCAATTTGCAGGCACTCCGTTTGGCTAAGCTCATCCAATTAACCACAGTTTTCAGGTGGGGTAGCAACTCCTGTATGGGGGAGAAATACATGCATCCTATGTTACTTCACTGGGAGAGAACATCAAGAGCTTGTAAGGTTAGGTATCCTCCCCATCTGATCTCTATCCTTCTTTCCAAACCCCTCCCATTATTGGGGACAGAGTCCATGATGCTATCTATGGATGCTAGGGCTCTGCTGTGAAATTAAATTCCAGAACTTCTTCATGATCTGTTTGCTGTGACAAATCTAATCTAGTAATTTGCCACTAAACTGAATCCTGTACGGCCTCTAACTGAATAACCAGATGGGCAGGTCTAGGGGACTGCCAACATATTCCACTTGACACTACGTTCAAGATCTTATTTAATAACTTCCAATATCACATGCAGTACATTTCTCAAAAGTACTGCAGAGGTATAGGCCTGAGTAGATTACGCCTATTTTTCAATTTCATTTCCTTGAGATACCAGATTCTTGGCTGCTGTATTCCCGTCCCTGAATTAAACAAAACAATACCTGCCATTTTATATCAACTGATATCTGGAATACATTTCAAAAACTGGTTGTGATATTGTATTTGTCCTTCCTTGGATTTTCTAGTCACTACTCTTTTGATCATGTGAACAATATCCAGATCAGAATATTTCTTACTCCTCAGAAGATAGATTGTATTACATCTCACAGAGCTGTTGACTATTCTGGTATCCACAGCCAAATTCAGCTGTAATTTCTGCTACAGATAACTAGCTGACATATTTCTTCTGACCAGAAAAATCCTTCATTTGGCATGATAGTTTTAATGTTGAAAATTCACTGATTTTTCTGTCTTGAGTTTATATTCCCTAATTTGATATATTTCGCTTTATTTCTCCTCCCGTTAGTATAATTGACATTTTTTTCAAACCAGGCTTCTTGAGAACATTCTCTTCTAGTGATTAATAGGTATTTGTTTCAAAAGATTCTGTGGTTAGCTAAGTTTGGGAAGCGCGATAAACAAAGTCAACCAGATTTATTTATTAGAGAAATTTTCAGACTTTTTGAGATAACATTTAAACCATAAAGAAACATCTTCAAGTTTCGGATAGTAAGTAAATTTCCATGGGTTACATAAAGTATAAAACTATTCCCGAGGGACATTGTTGCTATTCATTTTGAGGTAACATTGGTTTTAAACACTATATGTTTTAAGATTACAGGTCCAGATCTGTGTATATGATACCACATCATGTCCCTGAGGGCACTGTCATCAGTATACTTACATGATACAAAATTACGATGCATGCCCTGGAAGAATTGCAGTATCATAGCTAATGTCCAAGAAGCTTTAAAATATATGACCAACAACTAAGATGCTGAGTACCAAATGAACTGTCATCAGCACAAAAGTATTTAAAATATCAGACAAAAGAAAACAAATAAAAATTTTAATGAATTATTCCATGAAAAATTTATATTATTATTTCGTAAGATAGGAAAGTATAGTTTCTTTAACATTGTGGGAGCTAATTATTTGCCCAATAAATTCAGTGTTAGGTTAATAACTCCTTGACTCTCCTAGTAACTGGGAGCTTGAATTGCTTGTTTTATAAAATGAAAAAAATAAAGTCTATTCAGATACTAAAAATAAAACATCATTTGGTAAGCAATATTTAAGTAATAAAAATATATCACTATTACATAAATTCAACAAAAGTTTGTTAATACTTTATTAGTATTCTCTAATAGACAAAACATAATGAAAACCAAATAAAATGAGTATTTTTAGTTCAATAAAAATAACATCCTGATTGTTGTTTCTTCTTGGTTAAAGGAAAATATTGATCGAATAATCAGGCACACAGTTGACACGATACAATGATATGCACAAGTTATGTTTTTACAGTTCAGATCCTAAGATGTGCTCTTTATATTTTGTCCTTGAATATAGGAACCACACTCCTATCAGCAAAATTGACTCATAAAAAAATTCCACAAGGAGTGACAGTAAAGATTTTTAAAACAAGTCCTTAAATAAAATGATGCAGCAACCACGGAATGTAAGTTAAGAAGACAGTTTAAACTTGATTTCAAAACATTAAAAATTCATTTATTTTACAATTACTCAAATATACATGCATTAAATGAAAATATTGCACAAAATTAAAATCTTAGATTGTAGAAATTATATCGTTCTTAATTTTTTAAAAATGGTTCAATCTCTGGTAGCACTAACTGTGATTTCACACCCACCCCAATACCAGCAATACAAGCTTAAAATGAACGAAGAAAAATATTCCAGAAATTTAAATGTTTGTGGGTTGGTTTTTTAAAAGGCTAACCAAGTGCATCCCTCAGTCAAGTGGCACAACTGTTTCCAGCAACTATTTAGGAGATACTACCTAAAGGCAATTCCCATCTAAGTGCTATATTGAGATCATACAATCAGTTTTTTTTTTTTGGTGAATGAACTACAAGTTAGCAGTGATGGAGTCTAAAGAGCTTATGTGTTATCTGGAAGAAAAAAATCACAGAACTAAAACAACAATGGTTAATTTTGAAACGTCCTTGCCTATTGGCACCAATGACTTAAAATCACATTTGGAAGTCAAATATCAAAAGACCTAAAGCCTCTTCGTGTATAGCTTCATAGATGCAGTAAGTGCACTAATGGAATAACTTTAACAGAGTATACTGTACTTGACTTATAAGTTAAATATTTTACACACAGCTTGACCAAGTCATTCAAAACGGATCATAAGAGCATATATTTTTAACATGACCACAACTCTCTCTGATGTAAAACATAAATGTGCACAGGGAAGTTGCACAGACATGTACAGAGTGCCACTTGACATCTCTGCTTCTGAAATATATACTCTTTCTAACAAATATTATTTGAAAAACACACTTACTCAAGTAGTTTTTGGTCTGACTGCAGTTACCTTGTAGGGCTCTGTTATGAAAATTTGCAATCTTGCATGACCTTTCTTTCCCTGGTTGATGGCCAGCATTTCTCATATTATTAGAAACACTTCTTTCCACAAGTATATATTAGACTCTCCCATGAATTTTTCTATGTAGTACTAGAATTACTTATGTCAAAAATATACTTGAAACGGGCATGGGTCTATTTGAAAATCATTGCACTTGTTGACATTCCCTAGAGAGATGTGTTCAACAGCTTCACTTTTACATCCTGGGGCATAGAAAGGGGCCAGGGCAGGGCAATGCTGAGAAAAAATCTTTTTCCATCACTGAAAATAAGGATCTTTTCTCATTTGCAAATTAAAATCAAAGAAATTTCACTTATGTAATTCTGAAGACATGCAAGACATGCTGAATACATGCATACAATAAGTATGCATTATTAATAAATATTATTAATAACAGCACTATTAATAAATATGATTATAACAGCGTTAATAAATATGAATATAAAGCTTTAAAGAAAGGCTTTGTTCTATTAATAGGTTTCACTGTTGAAGTAGGATCTCAGTGGAAACCAAACAATAATATCTTGTTCCAATCTTAAAGCTCCCAAATAATTGGGATACCAATATTCTGACCTTTAATCTTAAGCACTCAAGCATTCTTTTAATACCAGGATCTTGGTTCAGTGGCCTGATAAGTAGCTTCACTATATTAAGGTTTTAGTGTTTAATTTTCTCAAAACAAACAAAAAAGGCTGACATGCCCAAACCCTTAGTCAATGAAGTATTTTAAACTATGCAGAAATCTTGCACACTGGGAATATGAGCTCTTTCTAATGGATGATGGAAACCATGAAAACTATAGGAAATGCAGTCTTCAAAATTGGAAAAGTCATTTTGTTGGCGTTGGTATAAAATTATTTTGGGGGCCTAAATGTATATATATGAGGGGTTTTGACAACTTGCTTTAGTTAGTAGAATTTTACATTTTGCAAAATATAAATAAAAGCATATTTTAAAAATATTAGGATCTGTTTTCATTATTTTCATATATGTACACTGTAATAGATTAAAAAATTTCTGTTTACATATGACTAGATAAGCTCACTTAATCCTTTGATAGGCTGATTTTGCACTTACTAAATATGTATAGATAACACAATTTAAAATTGTACATATGATATTTTAAATAGTATATTGTATTTTTACTTTTCATGTTTTTAGGACAGAATGTATTTTGGCAGTTCCTTGAACAAATTATACCCCTTACTGTATAATCAGTGATCTCAAGATAAAGACTAGAATAATTTTGAAGCTTAAACGAGAACCACCATATGCTTCTTTCTGCACACAAAATGTCAAAAGAAGATGGATGATGGCATGGCATGATCATTAAGAGTCAAACAGAGACACAAAGGAATCAATAAAAAAAGTTTATGCCAATGAATAACAATTCCAATCAAACTTTATGATTGGCTTTATAATATCTTTAGTCACAAAACTATAATTCAGATATGAAGGTTACTACTTTATACTTTCAGGACATTCTGTCATGATCCTCAGACTTGAAACAGATGTTTCAAAGATTAACCTGGCTAATCTATACCTTAAGAAATATGTGACAAAAACCTAAAAATCATTATTCAAAACCAAACCCTCCAAATTACATATTGCACAGTATCCCACTGTTAAATAAATTAACCAATTTATCTGCAAACCATTGTTTTGTGCTTTCCTTAGCTCTCACATACACTCTGGCACTTTGTCATCACTGGAGCAAGCGATTAGTTTGAAGAGACTGATGTCATTCTTGCTTGAGACGGGGCAGGATCCTCTCAAAGATGCAAACATATGCACCAAATCATTAAGACTCTGACAGCTCTCTGGCGGTGGCTGAATTGTAGACAAGGATGAGAAGAACCACAGTCTGATGGGTGTATTAATAATCTATTTGGAGAAACTAGAGACTGGTGCAGACACTATAGTATGAGTTAAGCCCCAGAAGATCCATCCAAGATTCATCTTGGAAAATGAACACCAGGCTTCACTGAGAGAGGGGTCACCTTTTCTGTAAAGAAGGCGCTTGAGTTTGAACTTTCTCTTTATATTTCTGCATATGTTTTGACCGTGAATGCAGTTTGTTGAAAAGTTCGCGGAATTTATACTGTGGAAACAAAGTTTCCAAAAAGCCTTCCAAGAAGACATACACCATTCTCCTATTTAACTGGTTGTGCTGAAACATTTCAAAAACACGAAGAATACCTTTCCTTGTGGTCTCAGCCCCAATAATGTGCTTCAGTTCATCTAAATGAAGAGGGAGAAAATGAAACAAATATCATTGATGAAAAGAAACTTAAAGAACTAAACTATGTATTAAATGAAATACAACATATATAAAGTTCAAAGCAGAGCAATTAATATTAGGTATTTGCTCATCTACCTTCAGTGCTCTTAGATTTTCAAAAAACTGTTGACTTCTTGTGACCATCCTATTTAGACCTATAGTTCACCGATAACTTTCTATTTCCTAACTATCACCTCCACACTTTCCAATTACACACTGTGCTTTTCTTTCTTTTGTTTTTCTTCTTTTGGACATTTGGGTCATACTGGTAGTGCTCAGAGGTTATTACTGGTTCTGCACTTTTGCACTCAGGAAACTCTCCTGAAGATCATATGGGATGCTGGGTTCAAACTCACCCAGGTTAGCTGTACACAAGGTCACCACTCTACTTTGGCTCTGGAACAACTTCGTGCTTTTCACTAAACTGGTTTCTATATCCCCCCAACGGGCTGTAAGTTCCGATTAGATAAAGTGGGCATGATATACTGTCAATGAATATTTGCTAACTAAACACAGGTCAAGTACAGCTGCACAACTCAGTCACATAATAGCATGATCTGGTTTATTAAACAACCAGTAATATATTCAGTTATTGTTCATTTTGTTTTTCTAATATACCACTTCCATATTTTCTTTCTCATCTTCAAATGTAACAGGTTTGGCTAGAAGGTAGAATTAAAAGCATGTGGCAATTTTTTTTATTTAACTGACAGAAGAAAATGTTGAGGAAAATTTAGGATAAAGACAGTTTTAAATAAAACAGAACAGAAGAGGAAAATAAACAGGCATTTTAGGGTATTAGCATGTTAACACTGACGCTGCAAATTGTATTTAAATTAAGTCAGCCAAGTGTGAGCCACCAGTGGTAGTAGTAACATGTTAAGGAGCTCAATAACTTTTTCATTCTACCATTAACCAAATAGCTAGGCGTGTTCAATGCTATTTATAAATGAAGAAAACCAATCACACAAAATTCTTTGTATCATATCTCTTACTGAGAAGAGCTGAAAGGGCCAAAGTGAATCTGAGTTTGTAAAAAGAGTTGTGTTTCAGAAAGTAACTTCAATGAGACAGCCCAAATGCCACCAGGCCTACTTTCCTTGGGACCATATCTTAAGAAATATTGATAATGGATTAACTTCTATTTAGACTTTGATACAATTTGTTCTCCTAAGTGGCATAATCTTCTTGAAAGTCTGATATATCTTAAGTCTTTTTTATTGCTTTCATCTGTCATATATTTTATTCATTATCAGTGTTGTTCTCAGAAAGCTTCTGAAGCAGTAAAGAGCTACCAATAAAAGCTTGAGCTTTCAAGTCACCAAGTCACTCAGAGATGAGTCAGAATCCCATCTGTCACTGGTAGCTTTAAACTTTGGGTGACTAACTTCACTTTTCTTATTTCCTCACATGCACTGGCTTCATAATACTACTGTGATGATTAACAAATGTGTAAATTAGGATCAGTGCTTAGCACAGTGCTCAGTATGGTTTGATGACTGGTGCTGTATGATCCTCCAAGAAACCAGAGTGAGCCAGAATAGATCTCCCAGTGATTACGTTTAGGGTGTGACCCCAAGCAAAAGAGGGAGAAAAAAAAGCCATACAATATAAGCAGTTAAAATAGCATCTTTAATACTCAACTTCAAAGAAATTACACAGAAGACATTCATAAGACATATTCACTCACCTGGCATAATTGAAAGTAACTTTGTTTTTCCTGCAATTCTTGTTCTCATTCGAATAGCTTTATCTCTGCATGGCACAGTCTCTGCTAAAATGCCATTCGGCCAAAAGGCATCTCTTTAAGAAGAACAAATAAATTTTATGAACTTTTTTTCATTTTTTAATGATATCAGTTGACAAAAACAGTTCCAATTGTCTACAGAAAATACTTATGTAAACAGAAATAGTAAAAATAGATGAAGTTTTATAGATAATTCAATGAAGTGACAAAATGCAGGGTCTAATTTTAGGTATAAAAATATATATACAAGATAACTAACTCACACAATAAAAAATAATTTTTAAGTATATTTTTTTGTTTTTGTTTTTTGAACACACCTGCTGATGTTCAGGGGTTATTCTTGGCTATGCCATCAGAAATTGCTCCTGGCTTAGGGGACCATATGGGACACCTGGGGATCGAACCGAGGTCTGCCCTAGGTCAGTCGCGTGCAAGGTAAACGCCCTACCACTGTGCCACCATTCCGGTCTCCCAAAATATTATTATTTAAATATTGAAATAAGAGAAAGCAACATCACAGACTAAAGTAGACCTCTCATTTCAATGAGATTGAACATTTTATTTAAGTACAACTGTACAAATTCTAAATTTCTATACCTTAATATTAACCTCTCAGTTACCTTATACAAAGTCTACAGGGTACCTTCTTATATCATCTTTGATTCAGTCTGACAGCATGCTTAACTCTTAACTGCTAGTTTTAGGAGCAAGGAAGAAATCAATCAACTAACTGTCCATCTGCGAATATGAGCTGAGTGACTAAGATAAAAACCCCTATCTTATCTCTAACATTGCTCTTAATTTTGCACATTAGAAAAATCTGCAAACTTTTAAAAAATCTTAATGTTCAGGGATTCCTCTAGTTTAGGGATTCCTCTAGATCGACTAAATCATACTATTATAGACAAGATTCAACCATAGCACTTAATAAAATTTTCCAAGTGATTTCTATGTGCAGTCAAAAATTGATAATCACTACTCCAGCAAAACATCACATTTTATAATTTAAAATAGAAAGCAACAGGATTCAACATCCAATTTATTTTTTAGTGAGAAGAAATAAAGTACCTGCCTCTCACTTTAAAGTATAAGAACTTTATGCAAGCTGTGCATTTCACTAGCGCTTAAATTCCTCTTAACCAGACAGAGGCAAAATCATCTCTCATAAAACAGAATAAGATCAAGTAGTTGACAGAGTTATCAAGCAACGTGTGTTTAATATTGATATTTTCCTTCCCATTTCTATCATTTCAAAGTACACAATGCCATGAATATTTATGTCTCATATTTCACTTTTAGTAAAAAAGATCCATTATGCTGTGCTTTCCCCGCAGGAACTACATCTTATCTTGGTCTCCAGGTACAAAGGAGAGGTTCAGAATATTTTCATGGAAAGAACATATAAAACTCAGAGGAGCATCACTACCCTTAATTTGTATTTTCAAAGATTCAATAAGAAATTAGATCATGGTCAGGGTCACACATATATAAAATCTTTCTACTTTTTAAAATCAAAAGTCAAATTTGGTAAAGAACAACTGATACTTAAAACTAATATGAGTCAGATCTACATCAATATTTCAATAATTCAAAGCCCTATTGTGTTAAAATGTTTTCTAATAATAGGGCTGGAGAGATAACACAGCAGTAGGGCAAACGTTTGTCTTGCAAGCAACTGACGCAAGATGGACGGTGGTTCGATTCTGGCAGCCCATATGGTCCCCCGATTCTGCCAAGAGTGATTTCTGAGCACAGAGCCAGGAGTAATCCTGAGGGGTGCCGCAGGATATGGCCCAAAAACAAAAACAACAACAAAAAAAGTTGTCTAATAACAGATTTATTTTATCCTTTTCTATCTTAATAAAATCAATAGGTTCAATGGGACAAGTGTTCATCATAATAAATTTTTTTTACTGTTGTTTTTTGGGCCATACCCATTGACACTCAGGGATTTATTCCTGGCTATGGGCTCAGAAATCGCTCCTGGTTTGGGGACCATGTGGAATAATGGATGATTGAACCTTGGTCTGTCCTAGGCTATCAAACACAAGGCAGACACCTTAAGGCCCATGCCACTGCTCTGGCCCCTTATCATAATAAATTTTACTAATTATATTTTTTCATCAAAATAACTTTATGGTCAAACAAAAACCAAAAGCAATGACATTCACTAGTGAGACCAATGTTAATTAAGTCTTGTGCTACCTGAGAAAAATAACACTGTCTCCAGACATACCTGAAATGTTTCACTAAGTCAGCTACTTGCTCTGGTGATGTCATCCAGTCAACATGGTCAACAATTTTTCTGAAAGTAAAGACATATAATTATAGTAGAAATGTTTGGGAAACAATAAACATTTTCATGAATAGCAAGTTTATTTGTATTTCAAGCATTTATGAATGAGCAAGTTGTTTTATGATATGAAAAGATCCAATCAAGAAAATCTCATACTGAACAATCTATTTCATGAAGTTACCAATGAAGAGTGAAGTTCTGCACTAGGATGGAAAAGGAGAAAATATACCTATTAATAGTATCACCGTATGTAGCTCTAATAAGTTGCTGAAGCAGATTTTTTATATTCCTGCGTAACCACTGATTCCTCTCTTTTAAGTCGAATACTTCATCCATGAGGAGTAGCATTATCCTAAGTGGAATATTGTCATCCACCTGAAAAATATAGAAGAAACAACGATCCATATAGCGTGGTCCCTTTTATTTATATGTCTTATTTATTAGAACAAAACACACCATTAATATAAGACTATATTTGGGGGAAGGATGATTATATTTGATTGTATTGTATTTGATTGTATCTGATTGGGGGAAGGATGGGGGAAGAGGATTGTATTTATTTAGAATCTTTGTAAGAGCTAAAAAATAATTTTAGAATTTTTTCATTATTAATATACTCTTCTATTTCTATATCAATGTATAATTTAAATTTTAATTAAAAGAACATACATTAAACTTTCTTTTACTGATTTGTACAACTTCCTTTTCATTTTTTTTGGATTTTGGGTGATGCTTAGGAGTTACTCCTGGTTATGCGCTCAGAAACTGCTCCTGGCTTGGGGGACTATAGAAGATGTTGGGGATCAAACCCAGGTCCGTTCTGGGACAGCAGCATGCAAGGCAAATGCCCTAATGCTGCACTACCGCACCAGCCACTCCTTTTCACATTTAAAACCAATCACTTAAACAAACCCAGGGAAAATGGGAGGCAAGCCTGTTTCATTATAGGAGCAATATAAAAGTGCTCTATTCCAAAAACCAAGTCCACTTATTATAGAAGACTGATTACAACAACAGAGATGGACCAGAAATCCTAGAACTGTAAAGAAGAACTCTCTTAGTCTTCGCCCTATGACTTACGCAAATAACAAGATCTCCAGCTACAGAGTCGGGATGCCATCACTCACATCTGAGTGAAATGTTTTCTGGCACCATAAAAAGACCTTGGGGTGTGTAAATGAGTGAATATGTAGCCTGTAATTGTTCCCATGGCAGTATGCTTCAAGGGTGGAGAAACCCTATATCTCTTAGGTAAATGAAATTCCTGTTCTGATTTCCCCAGTATTTACTGTGCCTATGCAAAAGGAAGGAAGGAAGAAAGGAAGGAAGGAAGGAAGGAAGG